>JAAAKG020132885.1:0-37256 GCA_010014905.2 Druon quercuslanigerum
ATACTAAAATATTGAAAAAGATGATTAATATTAGTATGAATTCGAGAGTAATGAGAGCTTAAAAAAGCTGACCAATACACCTCATCCAGTACAACGGCTTTCATCCGACTACAACTGAGTATAGCGTTGCTTTAAGCGAATGAGAATGTCGGCGCAAATTTTTCTGATTGTCTTTTGGTATTTTACTTGAAATTCGGAAAAGTTTGAAATTTAAAATAGACCGCAATTTAGAATGGATTGAATCCTTGAAAGTACCTAATTTGGGAAATAATTAAATCGTAACTACTTTGAATTCGAAAAGGTAATCAACTCTAATATCACGGAAAGTTCCGGGAACCTTCCAGGGACCATTCCTGGAACGTTCCAGTGGTTCCCGCGGAACGTTCCAGGATGGGATGGGATCAAGTTAATATTTTGGAAAGCATCAAATTTCAGAAACACTCGAAATTATCAAATGGTTATTTAGGGATTTGCGGTGATTTAGAGGAAAAAGATAGAATTTAAAAATGTTGACGATTTTGCATTAGTTAGAGGAGGATCCTATTTTGAACATTCTTAACTTTTTTAAGCCATAAATTCGATAATATTTTCATTTAGAACTTGATTTTTTTCAGAGAAGAATCCAATTTTAGAAAGTATTAAGCTTCATTGGACACTAGGAATCCTATTTATGGCCGGTTTCGAACATGCTCATAAATGGCTTTGACTTCATGTGATCACATTCGTTCGCTCGCTCGCAACATAAACAAGCAGTGCCGTGTGAACCATTTGCTAATATTGCGCAATATACACGCTTGAGTATACGCGCAACTAGTCCTTTGTGTCGATACGCTGTTGCTGTTTCACGCATCGTTGATCCACCCTCTTTCGACCCCTCGGGTTCGGAAACCGCAGTGGCAACAA
This sequence comes from Druon quercuslanigerum, assembly GCA_010014905.2. NCBI lineage: Eukaryota > Metazoa > Arthropoda > Insecta > Hymenoptera > Cynipidae > Druon > Druon quercuslanigerum. Next base: position 904 of record JAAAKG020132885.1, read on the forward strand.
TTCTCGGAAGGACTTAAATGGGAGGTGCTTAAATGGGATTCTTAGTATAGTTCATTAATGCGGATTTCTTTTTAACGTAGCCAAACATTGAAATTTTCTAATTTAAAATAAAGCGAAGAGTTGACGATTCAACAATTCGAGTGTAAAATACATTTCAATATATCAGAAATTTAAAAAGATTTCAAAGACTGCAAACGATTTCGAAAGATTTCAGAAATATTTTAGTTTCAGACTTCAAAGAAAAATTTCATTAAGATTTCAAAAAATTTCAGAGATTTTACGAAGGCTTGTATGCCAGATTTCAAGAGTACCCTCAAAAGAGGGTGAAATTTTTAAAAATATCCAAATTTTGATGTTTCAAATTCCGTAAGATTCCAATTAAAAAGAAAAGAATCCAAATAAGGAAAGAGTCCAATTCCAAATTCGAATAGGATTCCAATTTGTATTATAATTCATATTTTCAAGAATACTGCACGTAATGTTTAATTGCTTCAATTCGTGGGTATAATTGCTTTGGAGATTTAAGCGATATATTAGAAGGTTCAATTAATAAAGGATAATGAAATGTTGAGCGAGAAGCAATTTGCTCTTGGTGAACAGGACTAAGCGGTTGCAAGAAGCAGGTGATAAATACTTGTGTGCAGTCATTTGTAAGCATCTCAAAGAACATAGAAATGGTAATAAACGCGTTCGTCCGGTTCACCATGGCGGGGAACACGTGTGGCTTATAATGTTCATTAATAGAGAACTCAGTTCTTTTGGCCGTTTGTCCTCCGGATAAAAAAAAGATATTGACTGGCAAAAAAGAGAGGTGGAAAAAGACGAAATAAATGAGAAAGTGGACCCTGAGGAATTGGCAATGGAAATGCTATTCGATTTACCCATTTAAACTGAATAAAGTTTTGAAAACCCTCCTTAAACTTAGTCAAAATTCCTTTTTAAACCATTTTTAACAAATTTATAAAAAATAAAATATTACCTTTTTGTAGTAGCTTCAGTGTTTTACAAGTAAAAATGTTCTGAAGTATAATTTAGATTTAACTTTTTAAATAATTCTTAAATGATAAATAATCTTTGAATGTTATAAAAAAATGCGTATTCTCACCTGCCAATAGTGCCAAGACTACCTTTCATTTTATCAGGCAAACAGTAATCCGGACTTTTTGTAGTGTATAATAAATTATCCAGATGGTAAAGGGGAGGCAATCTGCCCCCTGTTCTGGGTGTTACTTCCATAGCACTGGCGTATCTACGAAGTAATTTAGCCCCTGCAACTGTGGGACCTGAAGATCCCAATCCTCTCCAACAAGTACGAACACTACAGGAACCGGAAACTCCATGGCATTTGCACTCCAAAGTCAGAGATTGTTCCACTGCCTAAACACCACATTGTTTTAAATTAAACATTTTAATCATCTTGTAATATTGTGTAATCTCAATTAATATGAACACGAATTTATTGAAAAGTATTACTTTTGTAAATAAGTAAAGAATTGGCTACTACTATCGGCGAGAACATTCGAGTCCTCTGGCTTTGCCATTCAAAAATTAAGTGAAGAAAAAATGTTAGCATAATGAAAGAGGGATCATTTTAAAGGTGAAAATGTTGTACGTTAATGAGCCAAAAAGTTATGTTCCAAAAAATTTTGTGTAGCTTCCAGATCTGAAAATCTGATGAAAAAAGGAAAAATCTGAAAAAATTCATTTTGGTACTTTAAACATTTCTCAACAGATTTCCTTTGAAAAATTTGCAAAATATAAATAATTGTTCGTCTTTTGCAAATAAATATACAAATAAACTATCTTCGGTACTAACGAATATAATGAAGTGATTTAAATTGGAGGTAGTTAGTTGAATTGTCTGTAATAATTTGCAATTTGAAAGAAGTATGTGCTTCTTGTTGTCTTCATGGCAGTTGCTCCAAAGTTCACTGTCTTGAAAAGCTGTCAAATTTCCTCACTCTTCAACAGATTTTCAGATCTCTAAGCTACACGAATTTTTTGGAATATTACTTTTCGGCTCATTAACACAAAACATTTGCACCTTTAAAATGATCCTTCTTTCATTTAGCTAATATTTTTTCTTCACTTACTTTTTCAACTTCAAAGCCAGAATACTGGAGTTTTCTCGCCGATAGTAGTCACTGCTTTTACCAAGAACTATGCCGATCAGTTTTTAGTGGGTAAAAATTAACTTTTTTATTCTAAAAGTTTAAAGACTTCAATTTTTGTACGATTAGAAATTTTTATTTATTTTTGAAATTAAAGAGCATTCAAATTTAAAAACCCTCTATCTCAGATCTTTTGTCTTCTCCAATTGTTTTTTCATAACATTTTCACTCAACATATGAAAAAAGTGACATTTTTACAAAAGCAACTAATAATAAGTTATAATTTGAAATGGTAAGGATAACTAGTTTCTTCAAAAACGAAAGATTAATCGTCACTAGAGGGGATAAAAGAATGTGTAACATTCAAAAAAATGTGTGTACGATAATAATTGTAACATAGAATAAAAAAAATGAGGTTCTCGGGTATAGAAATAGCAAAACAATGATAAAACTGATTTGAAAATGATACAATATTTAGATGGGAAATTAACGAAGAATACGGAGTAAAAACTAATACAATATAGTAAAAAAGGATTGAATTGTTATAAACAGGAATATGATACAAAGCGATGAAATGGAATATAAAAAAGTTTATAATTTTAATCTTGTGCTACAACTATATATAGATTCAAAAGTTTAATTATTCATTAATTGCAACTATAGTTAGATAAGGGATCGTCTATTATGTAACGCAATGAAATGTTTCCTTTGTACCTCCCGACTAGAATTCCAGAAATGAAACTAACGTAATTAAAGACACTTTCGGAATTCAATAATTATTTAAACTTACTCTGCGTCCAGCCCTGTTATTGTGCATGTTTACAGCATGCAAAAATTTTCCCACAGCGCCGGCACTTTGAGGACTTGAGCCTTGAAGGAATCTTTTAGCCATTCTGGACGCTGATCTGACATCGTCACCACATCCACCCCATTTGAAAGAATTTTTCGATGAGAGGGCAAAGGACATCGAATTTTGGGAATATGATGATGAGGAAATCAAGGCTGATGGAGATGGTGGTTCCCTTCTTGGCGGGGTTGCACAAGTACAGGCTGCCAAACTTCCTAGGGCACAACCCCTTGCTAGTCTCCACACTGCAGCTGCAGCTGACATCGCATAAACAAAGGCCTGCTCTCTCGTCCCTACGAAGAAAATTCCATTTTCACTACAAATTGAAAAAAATTAAGTTTTTAATGAACTTTATTTTCATTGTCTATATCCTGAAAATAGTCACTGAAAAACTGTATAATTATAAACGAATTTAAGCATGCAAGAATTCCAAATTATGCGGAAAATTTTTTAATTCGTAAAATTCGTTTTCTGAAAATATATTTCAATCGATGTTTTAAAGGTTTAAGTGATTTTAACGAACGGCACGCTATTTTGAAAACATTTCCCACTCCTCCCCTTCTTTGTCGCATATCATAGCGCAAAGTTCCCCCCCCCCCTCCAGAGTGACGTAACTTTATTTGATAAATGCCTGAAATAAAACTCATTAACGCTGCGAATTACTATGGGTGTATTCATTATAGGTGTAATTATTTTTACTTATTTCATGAGCACTTTGCTTCCTCATATAGGTATCCAATAAATTTGCTTCCTCATAGTTGGTGGCTATTCTCTAACAAAAAAATGTCTTTAAATATTTATCAAGTTTATGTTTCTGTCTTACCGAAAATTTTATTTTCAGAAAATCAGAAAGCCAATGAAAATGTTAACTCCCGTGTGGAAAAACTTCGTGCGCTGTACTGTTTCTGTCTAGTCCGCCTAAGTCGACACTGGCGCGCCATATACTGACTGTCCAGTGGCTAGACTGGAATGTAACGCTCGGATCAACTAGTTCCTAGAGAGACCGTCTATTTTGATAAAAATGATAAATAAATAATATAATTATTTTTTAAACCATAAAAGTCTAATATCTAGATTATGTAATTGATTAAAAATATGAAAAAAAGTTTTTGTACACAAAAAAATGAAAAAATGTGTTTCCGCAAATCTTGTAGTACATACGCCGGATGTCGAACTTTTGATGTAACTTCATATTATGTTGCTGTAACTTTGTCCCACCGCTGTAACACGCTCAGCCATCTAAAAGTTAAAAATGTTTTTATTTCTGTCGGATATGAATTTCAATTAATTATAACGTAATATTTATGTCACTAAATCATAAAAAAAAATTACACATTAAAAGTGCGTAATTTGTGAACAAATAATTGAAAATAATAAAGTTTATATGATTATAGTTGCGATCAGGCTATGAAAGAATTATTGTTTAATATTTTAAATAAATAATACTTAAGGCTTAATTATATAATTATAAATTTAACATAAATGTATCATAACTTTACTATAATCAAACAAGTAGAAAATCTTAACAGCGCTAGTGTAGCGCCAGGCTAGTATTGCGTGAATAGACAGGTTTGAGAAAAACTGTACTGGCTTTAGCATTATTCAAGACTGCCACGAAATTTTTTCCACACGGATCGATGTTTTCTGTTCTCATGCGCAATTTTTTTACTTACGGTAGTGTTACATCCAAATTAAAATAAGAGCTTTCTTCATATAAACAATGCAACGATTTTTAAATCTTTTTGAGTTGCTATTGATTGATCAAGTATGGCAATCGAGAGTTCGGAGACGCGAATGATTACATACATCAAATACAGTACTGTAATTCACTAGCCTAAAAAAATAATTTTAAACGACCGATCTAACTCAAAATCATATCATGCCTGAATATCAATTCTTTCAAATTACATGATCATAGTTCTCTTACTTTTTGTTATATGGTGCACAGAATAAAGTTACATGAACAAGCAAACGCCCGCATAACACAGGCATATTTAAAAAATGGTATTGTCCAGCCCCTGGGATCGAATTAAATCCAAATATGTCAAAATAGTAAATTTCGATAATTATGTGAAAGGTATCGAACAGTATTTTATACCACGAAAGCCGAAAAATCATGTCAAAGTTGAGATTTTGAGGTTAGAGTGGTATAAAAGTAGTTTTAACAATTTAGGTCATTAAAAAACTTCCTCTATGTGATAGCAAAACATACAAAAATTACATTTTAACAGACCAGGCAGCCAAAAATGTTCACAAAAAAGGGGAAATAGGGTGATTTTTTACGAAAACAGGAATCAGATTTTTATAAAGAAAGAGATTTACGAAGGAAGATGATTTTTTAACCAATAGTTTAATGTTTACAAACAACGACATTTATTCTATACCAAATAGCTGCATTTATAATAAAATAGTAGAACTTTCATAGATACCAGAGGAACTTTCAACAAAATAGTTGAGTTTTCAACCTAAAAAGATGAATTTAAAAAAAAACAATTGGTCAGATTTTTAAACAAAAAAGATGAAAGTACAATCACAAACAGTTACAAGAAGACGGATTTTGTGAAAGACAGTTAAATATTATATTAAAAAACACAAATTTTCAAAAACAAAGTTACATTTTCGAACAAAAAAGATGTAAAATGCTAACATAGAAATAAAAAATATCAATAAAAAATATTTTATTTTAAAATCAATAACAGATGAATTAAATGAAAAAATATGAATTCTCAATAAAAAATGTAATAGTTAGTACTTCAAACAGAGAAAAAGTAAATTGTAAATAAAAAGCAGTTGAATTCAATAAGTAAATACAAATTTAAAAAATAGTCAAATCCTTTACCACAATCAAAGTACAATTTTCGACTAAAATAATAGAATTTGCAACCTAAAAAAATGGGGTTTCTACAAGACTTGAATTTTAAACATGCAAAAAAAATGAAAATTTTCCAAAAAAAGTTAACTTCCAATTAAATGGTTGAATTTTTAATTATCTGATAAAATGAATGTTTAACAAAGTAGTTTAAACTTCTATCAAGTGGTTAAATTTTCAATAATTTTCATTAAAAACGATAAAGTTTTTACCAAGAAGAACGACTTTATAGCAAAAGATATCAATTTCAAACTAAAAAGTTGAGTTGTTAACTAAAAAGGATCAGCTTAAAATAAAAAATGGAATAGTTTAATTTTCTAGCTGAAAAATTAAATTTCAATAAAAAATGAAACGAACTTGCAACAAAATAGCTCAATCTTCAGGCAAGAAAATGAATGTTTTAGAAATCAGTTTAACTTTCAACTAAGTAGTTTAATTTTCAATAAAAAAGATAAATTTGTAAGAAAAATTAGTGGTTGAATTTTCAACTAAAAAGGACCAATTTCCAACTAAAAATAAGAAGGTTACATTTTCAATTAGAAAGATTGTTTTTACCAAAGAACAAAATAATATTCAACAAGCTAGTCCAATCTTTAAAAAAATGTAGAATTTTTAACCAAAAATATGAATTCGGAATCAAAAATATATAATAGACTTTTTAGTTAAAAATAAAAAAAAATTTATTATTAGGTTCTATTAATTCAGTTAGCAGTTAAGCAAAACACGGAAAAGGGAAAGTATCTTGAAAACAGGGCAATATAGAGGAATTGTTTTTTAAAAAACGGGGAAAGAGGATAATAAGGGAAAGCGTTTTAGGTCTGCATTTAGCCACTTTATTGGTAAAATAAACAATATAATTTTTATTGTAAAGCATTTAAAAAATGGTTATTCACATAAAGATTTCTCATATGTGATGAAACATTCTGCGTTAACCCCTCCCTCCCTAAGTCCCTAAGTCACAAATCGACACAAAACCTGCTCCCCCTGGCAGTGTGACGCAGTTTTTGAACGTCCCCTTGTGACAATACTAACAAGAATCTTGATCATTTAAAAAATGTTATAATTTTTCTTCCTAAAAATAGTAAATTTATTCAGTGAATGTTTTTTTTTTAGAAAAATAATTAGTACAGTTCGTTAAAAACGGTATAGAATTTTTAAGTGTTTCAAATATTTTTATTTGAAAATTATTTATACCTGTGAGCAATTCAGACGTGTAATCAGGAGCTTTATCGATACTGCTACAGTTCCATCTTCGATTTTGAAAAGCTTGCTGGCAAACTGTCGAAGTGTCTTTAGCAGCTTGAACCAAACTTGGCATCACATCTAAAGTAGCTCTGCAAACTTTGGCCTGTTTCCTCTCCAAGAGTCCCAAATTTCGGACCTCTGTGCAAGCTTCTCTCGTCCAAGCAAGGCCATCCCAAGCTCGACCCAGAGCTCTAAAAAAATCGTTGAAATCAATTCTATTTTATTTACTTCAAAAATGGATAGGTATTTATTACAAAAACTGAAAAAAAGAGTTTAAAAGTAGGCGGCATTCGCATAAATGCGCTCAAAACAATTCCCAAAACAGAAGGCTCAAATACGAACGGAAATTTTAAATTTCGTTTAAAAAATATTTACATGAAAAAAATTAGTAGAACCAAAGTTTATTGTTTTAAATTTGAATTAAGGGAAGATGTTCAAAATAATTAATCTTCCTTTGTTAAAAGTTACGCGCGAATTACTCTAAGTATTCTGGAATTTTTTTCGCAGGGTGCTTCAAAGGATACGTTAACACACTGAAAAAGTCTTCTCGACCGTTAAGGACAGCCGAATCGAATCGGAGAATAAATGACTAGGGTATCGCTTACGATTTACTGACACTTTGTAAAAGCGACTTTGTCCTGCTGATGATAGTCCTGTCAGGATTCGCTATACCTAAATCGATAAACTCGACTGAGGAAAAAGAAAGGACTTTCCTTCAAATAAGTTCCGATTCTAGAAAACTCCATGTCGAATGATTCAGGATGCTTTTCAATATCCAAATTCACCAACGACTCAATATGATTTAGCAAAAGGCATTCCATGTTCTCAATTTTTATTTTTTGGAAGTTCAGCAAAAAATAGATTAAAAATATGCATTTATAGAAGTAAACGGAAAATATATAATATTGTTAAAATAATAATCGCTAAGGCATTATATTAACCCTAAAAAAATATTTGGTAGAAATTGTTGATGTAAGTTGTTGGCTTTAATGGCAGGTGAATTGAAACTAATTAAGTTGTTTCAAACGTTCCGGCACTAAAATTGTAAATTTCAAATATTTTCTATTGTAGAAAAATCAAAAACCATAAGAATGATTAATAAAAGTAGGTCACATTCAAACTTTGATTAAATTAAAATAGCCTTTCCTGGGTGGACACTAAACATTTTTACATTTTTAATTCAAGAAACAGAACAGAACATATTAATGGATATCACATTTTTACACTCTCATCATATATAATGGAAGGTATGAGGTTCATGTGAATTTGGACCTATCAGATTTTCTTCAATTCTCAACGTATTGAGTCCCCTTGAGTCAGCAAAAATGGTTTTTACGAACATGTATGTTTGTCGGTCTGTCTAAAGTCTGACGGCATGATAACTTTTGAAGAAATTTTTAAATCAGAATTTCCTTTTTTACATTGTTTGTGGTCCAAAAAGACAGGTAAAGCTCGTTCTACAGCCATCTACTATAAATATATATGATTTTAGCCATACCAAATAAAAATGGGAAAATTAAAACTTTCAACTGTATAAAGAGTCCACGCTAGAAAAGATAAATATTATAGGGAATAAATTATTATTAGTTACAGGTAGGTCTACAGAATGGTATTAAACCGCATTTTTATAGGAATGTTTTATAAACGTGGAAAATGCTATACGAAAATAAAAAATTCAAATTTATAGCTAAAAACACAAAATACGATTAATGGTACAACAGCACATTTTCTTCTTCTAAGTAGACCTAAAACAATTCGTGAATTCGAACCAATTCAGTTTTCGTCAATTTCCATCGTTTTGCGACAGTCTCAGTTTGAAAACTGGTTTATACGATAGTGTGTATCTATCGGTCTGCCTGCACTCTGCATTCTGACAACGCGATAACTTTCGAAGGAATTTTCTAATCTGAACTTCATTTTTTACACTCTTTTGTGGTCCAAAAATACAGGTCAAGTTCATTATCCAGCTTTCTAAGGCCAATATTTATGGTTTTTAGGCAGGAATTATTGCAAATAAAGAATAATGCAAAATAAAGGAATGAATATTGAAATAATATTAAGGGCGCACTCAAAAAATACGTAACGCTTCTTCCTGAAAAGTATGACTCCCCCCATAAGTAACAATTATAGTATAGTAAGTGTGTGTAACTATAATATTGGCGTAACGATGAAGGTGATCTCCTCCACCTCTTAGACGTTCCATATTTTTTGAACGGTCCCTGAAGAATAAACTTTGTACTTTATTTTGCTATATCTAGAATATGCAATCACGGATGGTGGTACAGAAATTATTGCAGCTTGCATTTGATGCTACTATGAAATACAACTCTATTATGATAGAGTTACTAAGTTATATAGTAATGAGGATGTATTAATTGAAGCCGCAGAAGCTTTAGAAAAAAGGAATTCACAATTACAACAATAAACTTTTCAGTGTTTTCACTTTTATTTGAAGCGGACAGATTTTTTAAAAATTCTTTCGGATACCATACCGTAAATTTTTTCGATTGGTTCACAAATTTTTTAATATTGCAGCAATTTCAAATATATATAAAAGTAGCTCGTTTAATCTCACATACATTCTCGAAAGTATGAAAAAACACTATACTCTGGATTTAAGTAACGTCGATTTACTGTGTTCCTAAAATTTTAGTGTGTGGAATTTTGTTGATGCGGGGACCGCGGGACAGAAAAAGAGGCGGTGCTCAGTCATGCAGGACTAACAGTGGTGTAGCAACAAAGCGAGCAGTTCTCTCAGTGCTTTAGTTGCGTCAGCTGTTAGCATGCGTCCAAATCCAACAGAAATGGTACACGCGGCCTTGAATGCTTACGTTTGGATTCTCTGTATTTGTGTTGAAGGCCACTGAAAGCTAGTGGCGCATTATTGATGTCGTTCGCCTATGAATTGAATTATACAGTGATCGGATACGGGTTTCTATTAAAACTAAAAGTTAAAAGAAAAACCCAGTCATAAAATAAATACACCATCATTTCCTGCTTTCCCGTTCCAGAGGTCATTCTTTTACCTATTTAACCTGACTTCATATCTCAAAAATCTTTTTCTATTGAAAGTGGTTGAAAGGATGAATTGCGAGAAGAATTTTCAAGAAAGCACGACCTCGCATCGATCTCGACCCGTAAATCAGGGGTGAATTTGGAAAATTATAGGGCATGAAACTCGCGAAGGTGCCTTAAATGCTTTGGGCCGATGTCGGTGTTGCGGGTTATGGGGGAAAGGGTGAGAGGATTGAGGGATAATTATGATCTTACGAACACCTGAAAGTCCAAATGGCTCTCGCTTCGTTCGACGGGATACGTCTATAGACGTATCCCGACTATAGAGTCTAGACGTTACGGCTCTGGGAATATGGCCAGATCACCAACCCCGTATCAGGATCTATCCTTCGAAATTACCCTATCAAAAGACCTCGATATTGTCCCATATGTTCTAAACTAACTTACGACTTCCTCACCCTTTCAATTTAATTAATCCCTCCTATTATCTCAGATTCTACCTTTTTTGTGGCTCCATATTTCCTTTACAAACATTCTTATTTATTATTAGGTCAGATTTTAAGGTAGTTACACTATACTATTGTTGGAAAGTTTAATGGTACAATTTAAACATTTTTTATAACAATTTTTGTAGATTGAAATTGTTCACTTAAGAAATCTTATATGGATTTGTGTATTTCATCTTTAATTTGAGTTAAAAATCTGTCATTTTTATACAATCAGAATGATTGAGGACCTCTAGTTTATATACGAATCCCATCATAGCTCAATATGCTCAATTTAACGTCGCGTGAAAACGCATCCCGTGTAGAAATGTAAATGTGGGGCTGATCGGGTACCCGACCAGTTGGCCCTACTTTAAGTCGGGGGCTAGTCGGGACTACTGATTAGTGTCCCCAACAAGGACTGTCACGGTGCATTAGTCGGGCGCTGGCCAATCGACTTGACTTATCCCAGTCGGGGTCTAGTCGGGCACTGATAGAGTCCGTACAATAACAATTAAGATTTTCAAAAGTAGAGTGCATCAACTATATTCTACTTCACTCGAGTGTTGTATGTTTCTTTATGTAAAAATAAAACGACATTCTAGTGACGTAGAATAGAGTTGATATATGTATACACTGTTTTTGGAAGCCTTAAAGTTAAGACTATTTTCTTCGGGACAGTCGATTATAGTTTAAAAAAAATCTTTATTAAAAATTAAATTTCAGTCAATCACAAATTCAAATTATTTTTATTTGATGAAAAATACGATTCAAAACACACTTAACGACAACAATAGTTTTAATAAGTCACTTTTTGTAAGAAATCATTTTATTTTACTCTTCCAAATAGAATAACGTTTACATAGTTCATAAAACAATATTATACTTCATTTCGTTAAATTTACTTGAAATTATACGGAATACGTGTGCGATACAAATCCTAACCTGAAAATTCCATTTTTCCATTTTACTCAAAAAAAAAAAAAAATAATAATTTGGTATTTTTCGCGGTTCCCAAAATTGTATTTAAAATATAGAACTATGGCCATATATGGCCTTGGGACATTGCCTAAAAATGTTCTGCGACTAGCCCCCGACTAGTGCCCGACTTTTTTTGGGGCCAAGCGGGGCTATTTCTATACGGGATAATTTAGTTCCCGTCGCATATTTTTGAAATTTTCGCATGATTTCGGGTAATTTCGTATTTTTTCGAAGTGTATGTAACAAGTTGCAGACAATGTATTTTCAAATATTTACTTTTCACAATTCAAGAGTAAATATAAATTATTTTTAAAATCAAAATATAAAATATTGCATATTAACCTTCGCACAAGTTTTCCAATTAGGTTTTACGTATAGGTTCTTTCAGGGTCTTTGGTAAAAGTTTTCCAATTAATCGATCCGCCTGATGCGAGCAAGAATAAGTTGTAGTTTGGCATTCAAAAAAAGTACAAAAATATTTCTGAAATCGAAATTTTTTTTTAATGTCGTTAATTATAAATTTAAAAAAGTTGCACGTGTTGATTTACTACACTTTTTTCGTTTTTAAAGCATTGCATTGATATGATAAGGCAAAATTAACGATTTGGAAACGCTTTAAGGTACGAAAAAATTAATTTACGTAAAAATGTGCAATTAACTAAATTAACCCTCAAACGGCATACTTTAATACAGTATACGTAGACGGTACACTTGTGTGAATAGTTTTTTTGCAATGTTAATAATAAATATTTAACATATTGAACGTATAATAAACATCAAGCATATATATTGCGCATATTTAAAAAATATATTTAATATAGTGTCTTAACAAACTGAAAACTTATTCGGTGTGAATTCGCACCAGTGTGTGTCGTGTGAGGGCTGAAAAACGTATTTTTTACATTTTCGAAAAATTGATTAGTGCACGACAAATTAAAAAAATTTTGATTGTTGTTAATTGCTAAAAAGTAGCCAAAAATCATTCCTTATAATGTTTTACTACAAGGGTAAAATTTGAAAACTTTTTAAATTTAAAAAGCGAACAGACGGGATTAACAGTTTTTTCCTGATTTGGGCGTCAAGCCAGAACTTTTTTTGCACATTTTTACTCCACTAATGTATAACTATATTCTTTTTATTCTTAAATATTGATATTTTCAACGTCAGCAAGTATTTAACTATTAAGAACAGTATTTTCTGACTTTCAAAATATCAATATTTAAAACAAAAAGAATATACGTATACGTTAGTGGAGTGAAACTATGCAAATTAATCTAATTATTTCAGTTGAGCAAGGTTAGAATTAAGGTTGTGATTTCTATTTTGTTAAAGCCCATAGAAACATACTTGTAAGAATATTTAAGTTGACATATTTTATTTTAAAATAAAATATGTCAACTTAAATATTTTCTTCTGAAGTTTGATAAGAATTCCCTTCAAACTTTGCTGCAGTTAACATTAAGCTTATTTACGCTGATTGTACAAGTTACTTGAAAAATTGCTTAATTTTTAAATAGAGTGTAGAATTAAGAACATTCTAAAATCAAAACTGACCTCCATTTAAATTTAAATTATTCAATTTTAATATTTTCAAACTGAAGACTGTTTATACCATTCAGGCTTTCAATATAATGTTTTTACAACGTTGAAAGAATTACAAGTATTATTATTGACAGAATTTACTTTGTAATAAGTAGATTGACATACCTATTACGTAATGCATTGTGAATACTGAAATATCTTAATGAAAAATTAAATTTTTCTCTATAATTATTATATTTTGATTTTGGACACTATAATTTAAATTTTATGATACATATATAACAGATCAAACTATTTTCTCAAATTTCAAAATTATTTTCCACGGAAATCAGTTACTTTATTATATTTATAAAATATTTTACCATCTTCATTAAGTTAAGGTATCAAGCTTTGATGCATCTCTAAAAGTTTATTCCATCCAGTTAAATTCTATACATAAATTCGATATCGAACAAAGCAACAAACTTATTATTCGCGAATTATTTATTATGGAAAGATTTAATTAATAATTTTAAATAAGCTTTTTTTATCTCCTTTGCTAATAATGTATACATATTATGTATAAAATCGAATCACATATCATTGAAGTAAAGTGTCAAATAATCTGAAGATTTAAACATAAAAAATAAAATTATTCCCTATTACTTGAATTCTGCACATTTATATACTTTATGGGCAAATACGCATAACAGAAAGGTGACATGAATAAAAATAAATAAATGGCGAGCTTTTTTGATTTTTCATTTTTTAAAGAAGGATTAAAATAAAAGTCAGGAAAATGATTTCGAAAAATAAATTTCTTAGAAGATGGAAAACAGAAATTATATACGAGATCATTACATAAATTTACACACATTATCGTGAACTCGATTGTGTGTATCGTATATAAATGTGAATATGAGATACGAAATGTGTGGGCGTCAGATTCGAAATGAAGCATAAAGGTCCTCTCTTAAGGTAATGAGAAAGGTTGTGGTCTTGTGGTTTTGAGGTTTTAAGGTTTTGACGATCGTAATTCAATAGAGTAAATCTATAGCACACTCATCTATAATAATATGTCTATTCATTGTAATGTAAATTATATAGATTCACGTAAGCATATTATTAATATGACAAATAGAAGTTTTAACCACAGGCTATGTTCTCGCTTATTCAAGCATTCCAAAATCTTGCCTACTTACTTTTTTCAAGACTGTATTTCTTAATCCTGAATTTCACAAACCTCTTATTGTAATCGATCATTCTTATAACCCATTAAACGGATATTTAATCACCTAATTGGCTATCGAAAAAAATTAATCCGATAATCATTTATGATTTGTCTTATTGCAACATGGTTTACTATTTTTGATGCATCTGTAAATCATTTTTAAAATCCACTATTTTGTGTGATTTAACTAATCGTGTGTAAATACTCATATGAATACATTAATAACGTAGAATATTTTAAGGGTTTTATTTTAAAAAATTGCACCAATTAGGAATGAGATTTTATGCTACAAATTATAATTGCTGGATGTATCACACATTTTAGGATAAATGCGTGCAATATAGTGTGTAAAGCAATCAGCAATCTCTATAATTACACGTCAGACCTAACTGCTATCTACTCAGGTAGTTACTTATCCAATCACCTGTCGACTCTATATTAAACCTTTTCGTGCCGTTTTATTATTTTCATGCAATATTCTATTCTGAAATAATACGAGATTATTATAATTTCATTTTTGTGAGATTATCTAGAACAAGTATAATTTGCTGTAAAAGGCCATGGATATAATCATAATATTACTATAATATATAAGATAATAAATTGATGGCTCCACACTAGGCTATTTATAGTATATCTTTTCCAGAGACAGACAATTTTTCTTTTCACTTTACTTTTTTCTTGTTAGTTTCTTTTTGTCGCAGTATGACGGGATAAAAAATTTTGGTGCCAAAGAACGAAACGTCTTTGAGATTACGCATAACTTCCTCTCGGCTAAAGTGCGAAATTAAATGGGCCGAGAATCAAAAGTATTTGCGACTATTCTGAGATCTTTGCAAACATCCCTTAAATTTTTTAGTTCTTTATTTCTGGAGTTATAATACAAAAACAATGAAAAATAATAAAAATTAACAATTTCTAAATAAAATGTTTAAAATTCGAATCTTTCTAATTCAAAAATTAATATATTATACTATTAAGGGTTTTTAATTTACCTTTTAAGTTATCTTTGGAGGTGAGTGTGACTAACTCGTTGAGGAAGGGAGTAATGTAAGAGAGGGGGTATAGATTTTTAGATTGATGCAGAATACCCGTGTTATTTATTTAAATGACACGTTTGTTCCGCAAAACTAATCTGAACCAGTGCTGCCGATTAATCTCTGCACAGTAAACCCCAAGAAAATTTTTTATTAAATTGGATAAAAACGCTGCAGCGCGTTTATCTGACGAAAGATAAAATTTATCTGACGGAAATATTTATTTGACATATGTGATATGTCAAACAGCTGCATCTAGGTTCACAAAAAAAAGGTCCTCCATTTTGAAAACCCTCGCGGTATTAATTTTTTAAATCGTTTCACATTATTTAAATGATTTTAACCAAAAAATCATTCACCTTCGCTTCCAGAATACATAGGCTGCACTTTGGTTAGCTTATAGTGATTGTTTTTGTTTACAAATTTCAAAGACTTCATAGGAGTCGACTGGAACTAAAGGTTTGATCAGCCAAAGTAAAGGATTGAACTTGGCTGAGTGTTCTTGTCCTCCGATCGCAGAAGCATAGAGGGAAGATAGGTACCTCTAAGTATAAACTAATCAAAGTGCAGCCTATGTGTACTTTCGCTACTTATCTCTCTTCGAATTATGGTCTAATTCACAGCTTCTAATCATACCTTAGGTGTTCTGCATCTGGCCACACATCCATTTACTTAACCTTGATACAATTCTTTCGTGACCTTTTCCTTCGAAAGTCATAATTTTTGTTTTATTTCTGGTAATTTTAACGCCCCTATTCTTAATGCTTGTATTCAGTTTGCTCAACATTGTTTGCAAGTCTTCAATTGACTCTGACATAACAACCTTATCATCTGGGAACGCTAACCCACATACCCTCACTGTCCCATGATCCACACCTTCTTCGTCGAAGATGGCAATTCTTAGACACTTATC
The DNA here is from genome assembly GCA_010014905.2 of Druon quercuslanigerum. NCBI lineage: Eukaryota > Metazoa > Arthropoda > Insecta > Hymenoptera > Cynipidae > Druon > Druon quercuslanigerum. The sequence continues at coordinate 17,159 of JAAAKG020132885.1, forward strand.
CATGAATATAATAAGTAGACCTGAGGACATACCGCATCCTTGTCTAACACCTTGCATAATATCGAACCATTCATCTATTTTACCATTAATCCTTGCCACCGCTTTGCTACTAGCATATACTATTTTTATTGCTTGTAATAACATTGATTATTAAAATATATGTCATTATACGAAATCTTATCTTATTATCCTAATAATAAATATTAAATACTATTATCATAATTTAAGCTATTTTTATACTATCTCAATTTTATTTTTCCTCTATAAAATGACGTTATAATCTGTTGATTTTATTTCATAAATTAAAAATGGAACAATTTTAATCCGAAAATGTACAAATTTAAATTGCAATCACCCGCAACACTTCTGAACTCACTTTGCAACCACTCTAAATTAGGGTGTATCGAGAAAAAAAGTTGTTTGTGCGAAGTTCAAATACTAATAATTACTTTCTTTCGAGAGTCAAAACCCTCCCCTAAAGTTTCATAAAAAAATTCCTTCTGTTTCCGCATCGTAGATATAGCTAAAAATCACAAAAAACGAAGCACTTCTTCAAATTTGAACAGCAAACAATTTTTTGCTGATATTTAAATTATCAATAAAAATAGTTCAAAGCAAGTCGATTTATACCTGTATAGCGATAATTTCATTAAAATATTGTTTACCCTCCCTAATTGATTTTGAACTTTCAAAAAATCGGAAAAAGTAGACTTTTTCGCTATTTTCTTAGATTCATGATCAATTTCTCGACTATTTGACAATATAATGTATGCTTTATATTAATGGGAATGTCTTTAAAATGTTGCAACAATAATATATACTGAATGTTGAAATTAAAAACATTTTTATTTATTTATTTATTAAAAAGTGATATATTGCTCTTTATTTTACAATAAAATTAATTTTCAGCATATAAATTACTAGAAAAAAGAGTTTAAAGCAAATGAATTTGTACTTACATAGCAAAAAATGATTTTAATTAAATAATTTAAATTAATAAAAATTTCATAATAATTTATGTACCTATAATTAATTTTATTGTCAAATAAAGAGCAATATATCACTTAAAAATTTATTTTTGTAACTCAAAGTCAATAAAAATTACTGCAATGTCAACATTCAGTATATATTATTCTTGAAACATATTGAAAATTCATTTCCCTAAATATGAAGCATACATTATATGGTCAAATAGTCGAGAAATTTGCCATGAATCTAAGAAAATAGCGAAAAAGTCGACTTTATTCGATCTTTTTAAACATCAAAGTCAATTAGGGAGGGTAAAAAATATTTGAATGGAATTATCGCTATACAGGTATAAATTGAATTGCTTTGAACTATTTTAATTGATAATTTCAATCTAAAAAAAAAATGGTTTGCTCTTCAAATTTGAAGAAGTACTTCGTTTTTTGTGATTTTTAGCTATATCTACAATGCGGAGACAGAAGGAATTTTTTTCTGAAACTTTAGGGGAGTGTTTTTCACTCCGAAAAAAAAGTTTTTTTGCTATTAGAACTTAGCGCAAGCAAAATTTTTTTCGATAGGCCCTACTGTACATTCCCTGTACAGTGTGGAAGCACCTGCGATTATTGCGAATGCTCTGAAATCACTCGTGATTCACCGTGAAAATACGCGAAATGAAGTCCCATCACATGCAATTATTGGAAATCATATGAAATCAATTACAGTCAAGTAAAATCATCTTCAATCAGATGAAATCACCAAAAATCACTCTGTCATCACTCTGCTCTGCAATTACCAATAATCACATACAATCACCTATAATCAATATGAAATCAATTGGAATTCACTGTGAATTTGCGCGGAATCAAGCGAAATTATATGCATTCACATACAAGGCCGTATGATCATTGTAATTACTTTGCAATCACTAAAACTTCACCCTGAAACCATTTAAAATAATATTTAATCTTCTGTTATCACTTTAAATCACATAAAATCACTCAGAATTCACTGTGAAATCAAGTCGAATCAAGTTCAATTCTATTCAACCGCTCATATGCAATTAGCTAAAAAACCTTTTGAGCCTTGCAGCCACTTGAAATCACTCAAGCTCATGTAAAATATAGTTCAGTCACCTGAAATCACTTTCAATTATCCGCAATCATCTGAAATCGTCTAAAATCATCTGCAGTCATCCGCAACTGTTTGCACTTGCTCGGAATCATCTGCAATCTCTTACGCTCGCTTGCAATCATCTGCAATCGCTTTCACTCACTCGAAATCATCAGCAATCACTTGAGATCACCTGCAATCATTTGAAATTATCTTCAATCATCTGAAATCTATTATAATCTGATGTAAGCATTTGCAATCTGTTATCGCTGGGAATCCCCGAACATCATCTTCAATTACTTGCAATTAAAAACATTCGGAATTCCTTCAAATCAACTTTTTGGAATAAGTAAAGTAGATTTTTCTTTTTTCGCCTTTTTCTAGTTATATTTTTTATGGGAATCTTATTCAGCCTATATAGTTCCGCCCTTTATTTCCCTTAATTGCAAGCCATCAGTGTGTATGACTTACGAAGTTACTTGTTTTTAATAAATCAAAGTCAGTCTGCTGCATGGATGTTGCTAAGACAGCACCCAGGATCCAATTGTTACCTTCAAACCGGAAACTGACACTAACCACTAAGAACCGAACCTTAAATAATTCATCTTATATACCTGATTTTATGGCTTGATAAATTTATGAATACTTCACACCAAAAGTGCATCGAGAATTAAATGAATTGTAGATCAATAATTGTAGATGTAATCATGTAGAACATGTATAACTATGAAGATCCTGATCATATTTAATTATTTAAATACATTCTTAAAAATAAACACATACTGTAAAACTCCGATCCTCAAAAGTATACCAAATTTGATGCGTCTTTTAATTGCTATATTTTTCAAACACAAAAACAAATGAATGCCGAAAACAATTTTCATGGTTCAAAATGAGATACAACGAATTTTAAGCCAATGGTACAAGAATGTATTTAACTTTATGAAACATTTTTTTGAATGGATTTCATATTCAAAATCAGAATGTGGTGTTTGTAATTTTCAAATTTGTTCATTGCGATAAAGCCTCATAAAAATTATGGGAAAAAAGCATAAGAACTCGCATATGGATATCATTTCATAGAATTTAGCGAGAATCGAGAAGCGTGAAATCCAATCCAACACGCACATAAACCGTCGAAATGATGTTCCTTTTATTTCCTTCGAGGCATTTCTTCATTCGCACGTGCGCTGCCATTAAAACCAAAAGTCAAACGATTCTTTCACAAATGATCTTAAATATTTAATAGATCTCAGAACTCACACATACCACAGAAGTATAAAACACACACTATTATTTATGAAGATGTACATAATATAGATATACATGTTTACATATTTACGCAAATTAACGCAGATTGACGTATAAATGAACTAAACATACATATTTATGTATGTGTAGTGTATGTGTGATCATATGTTTTTCTACACTAGGTATCTCTAAAAGGCCTTTTATACTCTTTTACGAGCGATTATGTCTTTCAAAGATCCAAAGAGGGTAATTTTCATGAAAATTGTGTGATCGTAAAACCTCGACGATATGAGCGAGGCCCGAGACCTCCAAATTCATTTTATTCCTTTTATTCAATATTCATTGTGTACCCTGGAAACCGTAAAGCGCGTTATTGACGAATCCAATAATGATATGATAATAGCACGTATTACGTAAAACCTCAAGGGAAAAAGTTTCCATTTATCTACAACTTTCATAAATCATAGCTCCATTTACCAATTTCTATACCACATATATAACCACACGTCGTTCATCATCCATTTTCACTCAACATTTCAATTCAGGATCATTATTTTTAATATTTGAAAGTAAATAAATGTATAGAACTTCACATTAGTGAAAGTTTTTTTTTTATAATGAAAGTTAATAGTCAAGGAAATTTGAACGAAAATTTCGTTCAACTTTCTCTGTCAAAAATTTAAAAAGATCAAAGTCTCAGAGATTTGAACAATTTAAAATAATTTAAGGTTATTCTTGAATGTGAAAATATCTGATGAAAAATTGGTGAGGAGATTTACTGTAAAATCTGAATAATTTTATTATTATACTTCCCACAAATATTCGTCATGTTTTTTAATTTACAATATCTATACTTTAAAAAACAAAGGACATATGGATGTCCGCATGAAAAGGGTGGAGTTATGTATATAGGAGCATATAGTCGAATAAATTATCGATATTTTAGGCGCAAAATGAACTCTCTAAGTTAAAAAATGAGACGCCGGGGCATTTTTGAAGTAGGAACTTCGCTAAACCGTTTTTGAGGAAAACGTATCCAAATTTAGCGAGTGCCATGAGCAAACGTATTATACTTTTTATTTGAAAATGAAATATTCCTACTTCAGGTTATTTTATGGATATGAGTATAGTACCAGTAGGTCCCAGTATTATCCACCACTTTTGAATTTACGTGCAGTTGAATGCTTGAACTGTTTAAAGCATTTTAATGCTTGGATACTTGATCTCATGAATGCATTATAATTCTTAAATTTATTTAAATTTGCTGGATGACGTTTCATTGGATATCAGTAACGTACTTCCAGCTTCCTCAATCAATGAAAGTTTGAGTGACTTGCGCTCAGAAAAGTTTTTTGAACAAAAGTTTAAGGGAATATGAAAATTGATAAGACCTACTTCTTAAAAGCTCTCATCTCTACGATGAAGCTTAATTTTTGTAATACAATGAAGTTATTAATAAAAAAGCGCACGGGATTTTCCTTAAAAGTAATCGCTGAAGTATAGCGCTGGGGATAGTATTACGGAATTCTATGTACAGGTAGGCCTCTTTTGATAAAAATAAATAAATTTGCTCAAGTAAAGGAAGAAATATAACAAAGATAAAGCATAATGAAAAAAGTACATTGTCAATGATATGAGAGAAAAGAATCCTCGAGGGAAAAAGCTTCCCAATTGGGATTGTGAAGTGTATAAATATGAGAGGGCACAATCTGAAATCGTGAGTAAAGGATGAATCCTGTGGGAATGAGCGAATCGTGTTGGACGTAATTTTCTTCAAGATTGTTGGAGAATCTCAGTAGTAGATGGTTGATGGCTAGAGGAAGAGGTCGGAAATGAGAGACGGCATGGCGTGGATGATGAATGGTGGAGTGATGGTGGTTTTGCGTGCTGAGCAAAACCAAAATATAAGATCAGGACCGGTGAGAATGAGGGTTGTCGACGAAAAGGAACATGCTTAGGGCCGACTCATGATTTATCAAGGTTTCACATTTCTTTCGGGAAATAGTTCATATAATTATGTTCTTACATACCCCAACTCTTTTATCACTTTCAATCTTATTTCCTACAAATTACAAAGAATGATCAAAAATTCTTTCTAAAACCTTTTTACCTTACCAGTTTTATTTAAGCATCCAATTTTAAACCCGATTTATAATCCTTTGTATAAAAAGTCTGTAATGAAACGAATTAATTTAATTAATCGCGAATATTGAAAGCACAAAAATTATTGCAAAGTCTGAAAGATCTTATTAATAAAATGCTTATAAATATGCCAACCAGGGAGATTGATGAAATACAAATTCTGGAAAGTATATCAAATCGGGTAGCAGCGGGACGATTAGCCACTGCCTGAAGCGAAATTTCAGTAAACTTTAAAATACCCTTAAATAAATAAATCACCGCTTAACGGTTTATTCTTTGTCTCAGATAACGAGTTTTCTCTATATTCTCATACGCACATTGAAAAGAGGTTCTTCGAAGATTAATGTAGGCTCGTTAATGAGAAAAAAAGAGTTTCTTGAGCTCAAGAATGGAGGGAAAGGGTGAACAAAATTTAACGAAAGAAAGAATTAAGCAAAAAAGAAAAAAATGAATGTAGTTCTCTTTATCATAATCCTTACGCTCTTCATAAGCGTCGTGTGAGGCCAATGAAGATGACGCTTCGATTTAATTTGCCTGCGGTTGTAATACCTTCTTATGAATCAAGTTGCTTCTTTCAGCTTCGAAATTTAATTATGCTTTCTACCAACGACGAAAAGGACACTTTGCATATTGCAGGTTTCTATATCCGAAGCCAATGAAATACATTAATTGCAGGTTTCAAAGAATTGCCAGAATGACGGTGCGTCCAATTGGGGGGATGTTTTAATTTTAATAGTAAGGCTCTAGTGCAATGATAAAATGTTTAAAAATCAGGTAAATATTTTTTATTTCCTAATTTCAATTATATAAATGATTTATTTATTAATATACCTCGAGGGGATTACCTCTTTTGAAAATTGGTGTATGCTTTCGTGAAACGTTTGGAATATTTTTAAGTCTTTTGGTAAGAACCTCTTAAAATGTTTTCAAATTCCAGAGCAGGTATTAAACAGTCTTGAAATCTGGCGTGTAATATACCTTTAGAAAACTTTTGGAATCTCTAAGAATCCCTTGAAATGTTTTAATATCCTAGGTGCAATCCAGTCTTGAGATCTGGTGTATAAACTTTGTGAAATGTTTAAATTCTTTTGAAATCTTTAGAAATTTTTGAAGTCGTTTAAATATTTTAAAATACATTTGAATCTTTTAAAATGTTAACATTTTTTTTATTGTGTATTCAAAAAATTGAGTGGTCAACCCCTTGACATAAATTTACTTCTTAAAAGAAAAAAAGCATGAAAGTTCTTAATTTTGATTGGCCTATTATTTTTCTCTGGAATACGTTTTAATAATTGAAGAAATACAAAGTTTTCTGAACAAATATGTAAATAATCTTCTAATTCCGATCTAATTTTGAAAAAATAGAAAGTAAAAGAGAATAATAAGTGGTGATGCGAAGGAATAAATAAAGTGACTTACAACCACTTGATGCACGCGCCGCCATCAAAGAGGAAAAGGAGTAAAAGGAGGCAGATTTTCCCAGCTGCACTAGTCGTCGTTTCACGCATCTTTGCACTTCACATTCTCTCGTGTTCCCGGATCGGAAACTCTTAATGAAAATCCATCCGGTTAGAATCTTAGAATTTTAGATCAACACATTTTCACTGCAAATCACTTTCTTCGGGAGGAAATTCCTCCACAACCTATCATTCTTTGAAGGAAACATTTTTCTTCTAAAGTTTGAAACTTTCCTCACTTTTTCAGGTGATCTTCATTGTTTTTCTTTTCAAAGTATTTAATACATTAGTTCGCTGCACTGAAAAACAACACAAACTTAAGAAAAAGTGTAATAGAATTGTTTTTCGACTAAATGAACAATATGAATGTTCACATTTTACAGTCTTTATATTTGAAAGAATTCAAAATTTCTTGTTTTCAATTTTGAATGTTCTAAGATTTGAGATATAGTTTTGAAAGAAAGTTGAAATAATTTAATCAAGGAAGACTTATAATAAAAGTACCATTCCGTGTTCAACCGTTTCAAAGTCAGAAGCTTTCTAATTTAAAACATTTTAGTATTAAACATTTGAATGGAAGAATCATCAGTATTTTATCGCTTTTTTATGGCTGAAAACTTTAAAATTTGTATAATTTCTACTTTCGATCTTTAAATTAATATACTGTAAATACTAAACGCTGCTAAAAGTGAAGTCCAAATTTAATTCAAATAAAAAATTTTTAATATTGAAAAAATAAAAATGTAAACGGTTTTTATTACATATTGAATTCCAAATATGCTTATTTCTCAGTTTGAAAGCATTACATTTTGAAAGTTTAAACGCTTTCAAATTGCATGTTTCTGGAATTATTTAAATAAAAAGTGCTCCAACTTTGAAACCTTCTTTGGATGTTTTTACTATTTAAAATGTAAATGCTTTCCCTTTATAAATAATTAAATTTTAAACAGTTTTGATTTTCAAAGCATTACAATTTTAATTTGAAATTTTTTTAGTTTTATAAATTTTTAAACATTGAAAGATAAAATTCGTTTAAAGCCGGTAGTAAAATTCAAATTGTTAGGGTAAGTTACTTCCTAATAATAAAATCGAAATTTGTTTTATTTTTTAGGTAAAATTCAAAGTCTTCATTTTTAAATAATTTATATTTGAGAAATTCTGAAACTCGCAGCATTATGACTTTTTGTTATCTATAAAAACTTCAAATCTTAATATTGTAATTTTTAACGGCTTTACCTTAAGTTTCAAATCATTCAAATTTAAACCATATATCGACCCTACAAAAACTAAAATATAGTAAACACACCTATTCAAATCAATTTAGTAAAATATGAACTGCATGGGTTATTTAAACCATGCCCTTAATCAAAACAAATTTTAATATGAGAATTTATCAATTTAGAATTGTGAAACTTCCGAATCATACGAATATAAAACCTTTCCAATGTAGTAAGTCTTCTGGCACACATGCTTTTGCTTTTCAAAATGTAAACGCTTTTGTTGAGGAATCATAAAAACATGAACTTGTCATTTCAGAAGAGTTAAATTGAAACGATTCTATTTTTGGAGGGATTATATCATTTTAAAAAATCCCGTTGTAGATTGTAGAACTTTGTAAACCTTAACTTCTTTTTTGTTTGAATGCCTTGACATAATCCGAATGGTCAAACTCAACACATTGTACTTTATTCGAAATTTTGATTTTTTTCTTCAATAAATTCTGTTCTATTTGCTTTGCTTTGAAAATTAAATTTGTCTTAGGACTTTACACAAAAGAAGTGTGGTCGTGTATAATTTTTTTAATTATTTAAAACATCTGCAAAATTTATTTTAAGCCAATTTTTTAAATTTGTATCTCTTGCTAACTTTGACAGGATAATAATTATTTGAAAGGGTTCAATTTGCAAACATAAAATTTTAGTACTCTTATACCTCAAAAAAGGTCCAAAATAAAATTTAGAATTATGATACTCAAGTTTTGATAGAGAGTAGAAAGATTTCTAATCTAGATATCCACTTTGGAAAAACTGAAAAAATGTTTGCAAATACCTCTTCTCATACATTTATTACAAACACATTTCTTTCAGAATTACATCTCTTCGCGAACTTCACTCATACCTTCACTTAAAAAACCGTAATTTGTTCACATTTTCATGTTAAAAAATGTGTAAAAAGCAGGATTTTTCACTTTTTTATAAAGTTATTTAAATTTTGGGAGTGAAAAAATTGCGTTTGAGGAAGCAGTCCGAATAATGCGCGGTGAGAAGAGAGTCTGCGTGGTTACAGGTGTCCGAGCATGCGAAACATTGGAAACTAGCAGGATGATGTGGTGGTGATGGTGAAGACTGAAGTTCGTGCCAGAGGTGGTGGTAATGGTGGTGGCAGTGGTGGATGTGGAGGTCGGTGATGTGGATGCGCCCCCGGTGGAGTCGGCGCGTGGACAGGCCCAAGGATCGAAAAGGAAGGAGGGAAAAAGATAGAATTATAGAGAAATTTCGGGAGAAAGAGAGAAAGTTACCGAGAATATGTGCACTCCAGAATCTCACGTTGAAGAGGAGGAGAGATTCCTTTTTATTACTTGATGGCAGGAGGAGACGAAGGCTGGACCAATTGCCCCACTACCTTCCACAAAGTTATCCAATAACTATCAACTGTGATTCACTTTATTCATCAAAAAATGTACATGCATACTATATACTACTTCTGCAAATGTATACCAAATCAACAATATAGCTGGGTGGTCCCTGATAGACTGAGAAACCGGGAAATAATTGTATTCTTTTTTAAATGTAGAAATTTTACTACGTTTGAAGTTGGATCCTTTCGAAAATTTCATTCATTCTGTGGATGAGTTTTATGGCCAAGCCCGAAAGCCTCACTAGGCCTATAATTTGAGGCAAAAAAACAAACATTTTTTGCATTTTTTATTTGGTAATTTTCGAAAATCTAACTCAACATTTTGAAAATTATTTAGTATGGATATCATAAGCGTGGTTTGTGGGTTTGAGGCCTCAAGGTTTTAACAAGTCTATAATTAAAAACATGGAAGAGATAAGCTTTGAGAATTTTTAATTGGAAAAATGTTTAGTCCGAAAGTAAAGAGTGTGCACTGGAAAATTAATTTATTAAAAATTTATTTAAAAAAAGTTTTTTTGGGCTTATTCTTGTAGGATAGGAGGGGGGGGGGTCGACACACAAAAAGTTTATAGTCCGAAATTTGAAACATTTTATAGGCCTTACAATTATAAATATACCTATAATTTTGGGCTTCTAAAAGTGAAGCCGAAAGTCTCACCAGGCATAAGATTCAGGGCATAAAAAAGAACATTTTTGATAATTTTTAATTAGTGAAAACCAAAATTTTAACATGATTGATTTATGTCAGACAGAATTAGGAAAAACAAGCTTTGCGTTGCCTGATATGAGCATAAAGATAAAAGGTAACGAACATTTTTTTATTTAGTGATAGGGAGGATCCATCTTTAATCTAAGGTTGGATTTTTTCATACACTGATGGGCTTATTGATTAGTAAAAAAAGTTTTCTTAAAAAAGTGGTTGCCAAGGGTTGCTGTCAAGATATGATAAGACGACATTTGTGTTTTCGATAGGGCAAATTCAGTTTACATCGTTTTTTTTCATATTAATCACATGTACATCCTTTTTGGGCATTTACATATAGGAAAAACCACTGCTTACTTAAAGTATCCCCTACCATCTGCAACCGAATTATTAGTAGAAGCACTCAAATTTATTTGAATCTTTGATCGAGGGATAGAAAATTTGCAGAACGCGATTCTCGAGCGCAGCGGCTTATCAGCATTTGTATTTGGATGCAAAAATTCGATATCATCGAGAGTCTTGACACCCATCCTCAGAGTCAATTTTCCCGCTTGGAAGTAGTTAAACGCAGTGAAAAACACGACTTAGCAAAATAAACGAACGGTCACTCACCCGAGCTCTAACCGGGCCCATCCGTGCTTAACTTTCGAGACAGGTGGTTTGAGAATGGCAGCATAACACTTGACGTCGGTTATTTCAGTTCTACATTTAACCCATTTAACCATGGATGGGCATAGTGTGTAATCTAAAGTCATACCCAGCTAAAAATTTCTGTACAGGAGACATTTTCCTGTACATGAAACTGCACACGAATCTGTAAAGGTAATCTTGACGGTTCCTGTGCAGGAATTTGGCGAATTAGAGTGCATATGATTCTGCAAAAAAATCTGCACCGACAAAGGAATCTTGGAATAAACCCGTACAATTTCTTGTACAGGTCCTTTGCGAAGTGAATTTAGGGGTGCGTTCCAGTACAAAAACACGCATAACGTCCTTTCCATAAAGTGATCGCGAAAAGTCATGTCGCTTACAGCTATAAAATTATCTTTCTCCCATTCCCTTGAAGATCTTACTCGCTGCCGAGACAGCCAAGTCACCAGCTAACCCTCGTGGATTAGTTCCTATGCAGATTCACGTATAGGTACCTAAAAAGGTCCTGTACATGAACGAGCACCTTAATTCACTATATGAAGGAACGTGTACAGGATGATTCAAAGGTTATCTTGCATGCAGGTTCCTTTGCAGGATCATGATCACAGATTCCTTCGCCAAATTCCAGCACAGGAAACGTCAAGATTACCTGTACAGGTCCATGTGCAGGTACGTGTACAGGAGCACACGCAGGATCCTCAGAGAGTAACGCACAGGAATTTTGAGCTGGTGAACGGAATTTAACATTTTTACATCCGATCAAGGTAAGGGTAGACAACCTGAGTGCTTTCACTTAACCTATAAACATTTTATTACTTTTAATTAATTTTTTCGCACAATTGATCAGCTGGAAATTTTATAAAAGCCATATTTGACTATTAATTGAAAATTATAATATTTAAATAAAAGCATTCAAAATTACCGTTTTAAAATTTAAGCGCTCAGAATTGTTTTTTTTTTAATTAAATTAAATTTCTGAGTGTTAAACTTTCAATTTAGAACGTTACAAGGTTAATTGGTCCATTTTATTTCATTTCATTTGTAAGTAGAGTTGTAAAATTTTAGAAAGTACAAGTCACTATTTCAATATAATTAATCCTAAACGATTTAAATTTAAATAATTAAAGTATGAACGGTAAGTTTAAGAACATTTTAATTTCACAATTTTAATTTGAAAATAAGCAGTCAGTTTTTTTAGAATAACTTAATTTTAAAGGTGTATAATAGAAAATTCTTCAATTGTGAACAATAAATATATACAGTTTTTAAAGATGAATTTCAAAATTGTAGTTTTAAAATATTATATTTTTTAATAATACAGTGTGGAAATTTTAAAATTTAAATGGAAAATTGTCAATACTTTGTTTGAAGTTTTAATTTTGAATGCTTCGATTTCAAGAGAGTTCGAATTTTACTTTGCTTAATTTTATAATTAAATTTTTATTATTACAAAATAAAAAACTTCCAGCTTTAAATGTTTTAATTAAATGATCGAGAATTTTTTCTTGTCTTTTAGAGGCCACTCTGCTGACCTCTTTTAATCTTGGATTAATTGGAATAGTAGCACGGAAAAAGGATCAAATATGCGACAAAGCGCTTTTGAGAACTTGTATTAAAAAAATTTGTTTTTCGAACTAAAATAATCTGCAAGTGTTATTTAAGAAAGTAAATTTTTGGTCTTTAAGGATTCGTGAGGCAATAGTAGTAATTTTTGTGCTTTGATTCTCGCCTGAAATCATCCTGTTATGCAGGTAGGTAGGCACGTATAGTAAAAATCTTTATGGTTTCGAAGATGCCGCCCAATCATTAGACCAACGCTGCTCAGGAAGAAGGCGGAGGCTCATCTTCAACCTTCGTTTCTTTAAGCATTTTTTCCAGTTACTGCAAAAAATAAATGAATTTGGCAAAGCTAAACTGCAAAAATATTCTTTTATCTGAGAAAAATATCAAAAGACGTTCAAGTCATTCGCAACTAACAATTTTTTTTTCTTTTATAACATAAGATTTGTATACTACATTAAAAAAGGAAATTTCAATGCAATAAAATACCTATTTTATATAGGGCGACAATCCGTCTGAATTTCTTCGGGCATGTCCTCTTTTTGCAGCATGCGACTTTTGTCCTGCAGGGTTTTCAACTTTGACCGGGTTTCGGAAATAAGATCTTTGGGTTTTTTCATTTGCAAAAATGTTGACTGAGTAAAATCTTTTGATTTTGTTCAAGATTGTTTTAGATCAAAAGTATTACTATAATTTAATATTTTAATGATTATATTATTCTTATCTCTTTGTTTAATAAGCCGAAATTTGCCTTATTAAAAAATGGATAAATAGAGAATTACGCAATTAAAATATGATACATCCGTCTAATAAAAATAAAAATAAAAAAAAAAAAAAACGAGTTACGCATGGTTTAAGCATTTTCAGTTCATGAGAAATACATATAATTATTGACTTTGTTATCAAAAATACTCTCCCATTTAAATTTCGCTTGAAGAAATTGTAGCCTTCAAAATACGTAAATTAAAATTCGTGTATTTTATACTAAAGCCAAATCCCTTTCGTGCAAAGTTTAACTCATTCGGTTCTACCCTCGTTATACTGTGTAGGAAGCGAAATAGGGAGAATGTATACATTTATAGATCAATTTAGAATTTAAAAATTACACGTTGGTTTCGCAATACTGCTCCGACACAGGTCGCTGATCAATCTTTCGAGCAATGACTTCAAGCGAAAAGCTTCATACAGTCATCATGTTTCATAGATCACACAAAAATACGCAAAATCACTGACAATCCCATAGTATGATCCATACTCTTTACTCTGATCACATCTACTAGCTAAATCCCTACACACGGGCCCATTATTATCCACGGTCTTACGCGTAAGGCGTTATAATTTCGTGCCTGGCATATCAATTTAGCTTCTTTTATGCAAAGAAAATTTCTCATGAAAGCTCTTGTGCCTATATGGCTATAATATTTTGTCGCCTTAAGTCTTATTTAAACATTCCCACTATTCTTTCATCAACCTGCCTCTGGGTGTGCTGTCATTCTTTCACCATACCCAAATCATACCAACTTTCTTTAACACTTGCTATACTGTGTCTCATCTACATCACATTATTTGAGAATTCTCTCATTACTGACTTTGTCCATTACCGTTTTTTCGCATACATGCCTCCAAAATTGTCTGCCAACCGCGTTCTCTTCCTTTCTTGGTAGGTCTAGGTCCCGCTACCGCACAACACAGTGGGTGTAAGTACAGAAACATATTGGAGAGAGCATTCTGTGAAACTGGTTATCAACAATCATTGTAAAAATTTATTGCATCACCAAGATAGCCTTGTTTTAAAAAGATTTTTAATAAGAAGGACGTATTTAAATTCTAATATCGAATGCAAATTCTTCAAGAAGTCCAAAGTTTCAAGATCATTTCTATATCTTTATAAATTATCATTATTATAAATATACGCGTGCTTTAGCATATGGCGGGAAACATTAAATAATAAATTACTAGATAATACAAATATAAAATAAGGTTATTAATTTTATTTGATATTGCACAATTTTAGTTTAAAATTTGTACTTTAGTACATTTTTCACATTAAAAATGTTTCAATTTTGTATTTCTATAGCTCTAAAGCGATTTTATTTTTAAATGTTTAGGTCCTAAATTTGCAAATTTAAAAACGTACAGTTCTGATAATAATTTTTTGGAATTTAAACATTCTTAGGCTCTGATTTTGATGTTAATTGATGATGAAAGGTTTTAGTCCAAAATGGGTTAATTATAATAAATACACAGGTTTTTTCTGTCTTTACTGCTTTCAGTTAAGTAATGCGTAGTTTTTAATCGGATATTCTATAATAATTTATAACAATTTGACGTTTACATTTATTTATTTATGAAACGGTGAGCAGACCCTGCTCTTTCGTTAAAAATATATTAAATATCAAAATGTTATTCTTTTGAAGTTATAACATTTTATGATTATACATAATAAAACCGTGTTACCGCCATCAAAACTGGGGTTTTCGGCCAATTGTACATTTTTAATGTAATTCAATTTTTATGTCTTGAAGTCTATTCAATAATCTTCAATTATTACTCAATTTAAATATGAAAAAGCTTTATTTTTTGATTTTGAATATAATTCTGAAAATGAAGTGTATTCAAGAATTAGATCTTGGGCTTTATTTTAAAAACTATCACGCCATAAATTTAAAAAGGGTAATCAAGGAAACCTTATCTGATTGAATTTATTTTGATTAAGAGTAAAGTAAAAATAATTGACGGATAGTAAATTATTCCAGAAAAAATTCTTAATAAAACCCTGTAATTAAGAAATTTATTCCTCCTAGCGTATAAACGTATAACATTTTAGGGACATGTCATGGCCATCTGTTTGATTTTCACTCATTAACAATTAAACATATCATTTCTATTATGCTAAAAAAAGTCACAAGTAAGTTATTTGAATAAATAGTTATTTGAATAGGTGTTCATTTTTAAAGCGATAAGTATAATTTTCACTAAATTCACCCTTTATTTTACATTTCTTTTAAATTATTTTTAAGCATATGTTTCGCTTCTGACGATACGAAAAAATGCTTCTGTAAATGTTTCACCACACCACACCACACCACACCACACCACACCACACCACACCACACCACACCACACCACACCACACTACACCACACCACACCACATTAGTAAATGACTTTACCAAAATAAAACCTTCTCGTTTAGTAATACCATTGTTTCTTTCCGGCGCAGCGGCAAAACTAAAAGAATATTTATTTACCATCCCCAAATTCTCTTTATGTATGGTAAATGGTTGAAACTTAAAAATGTTCATTCAAACACTCGTCCACACTTGTCCGACGACACCGCTCCGCCGTTGGTCGCTGATCAATCTTTCTAGGAATCACCCCAGGTGAAGAGCTTCGCAAAGCCATTATACTTCAGGCATCAGTCTTAAAAATGTATACAATTTTACTTGCTTTTTTTCTTTACAACGAATAATAATTTTTATTTGCAGAGAAATATTTTGGATAAAAAATGAGTGGTTATTGGGACGTTCATCTAAAATGGATGAAACTTGACTCCCGCCTCTTCACAATAAATAAATAATTATTCTTACATGTACAAAAATATTACATTGCATAGATCAATAATCACATGTAAAAATGGACAGTGAAATCAATCATATGGCTTTAAGTGATACAAGTAAATGATGTAATTTATTTCTTGAGTAACTTATTGCACTCTCAATAAAATTGTCAATCTTAGAGTAAACAACTTTGATATAATCTGATAGTAGCGTGTACCCAAAAAATTAACAGATTCCTTATAAATTTCCAATATGTAGTTAAGATGATTGATTTATGTGATATTTTTGTGCATATAAATACTATTATTTATTGCAAATATGTGGAAATAAGCTTTCTTTTTTTTTAACTAATTATTCTATATAGTAAATAAGCCCTGTGTAGATCCTTCCTAAACCTATTTAAGCCCTAAAATTGCAGATTCAAATAAGAACTAAAATTTTGACTCGGGAAGGACCTGGCTGGTCCATAATAGGTTCTCGCCATTAGTCCTGATTTATACCTAAAAGTGCTGTAAGTGGAAATATGCAGGACTTAGAAGGAATAATTTAGGAACTTAATCGTATATAAATAAGCCCTGTATAGATCCTTCCTAAAAAATTTAAGTCCTACAATAGCAGGTTCAAAATAGGACCAACATTTTGACTCGGGTATCGACTATAAAAAACTCAGTGAGAATAAATTGACACCTTGAGGTGTGTATTTGTATAATATATATATAGGTATATCAGGTTAGTTCGTCCTTTTTGCCAAACAGTTAGGAATATACGCAGGCTGTCTCTCACAGCTCATTTAGCAATCTTGGCCACGCAGTAGTGGAACCGTAATGTCATGTACAGACAGATTCACACAAAGGTAAATGTTACTCTTCGCGTTCCGTGACGAGCGATGCATCACGGGGTTGTGGAAGGGAATGAAGGGCTAGAAAGCGAAAAGGGGGTTGGGTAAGTCGCTTTTAATAGCCGAGAAGCTCACAGCTGCCACCGCTTTTGTCTATACTCTATACCTATACCTATGCCGTACTGTTCGAAAGCTGATGGCTCATGCCCCTCTTCCCTAATAATGACAGGAAATTCAACAATTTATCCTCCCACGATAAGTTTCCTTATGCAAATTAAAATTCATCCCAAAAGACATTACAAACTCCCATTATTTCCCTTACTTTCTCTACTTTCATCTTTTATCATGCCGATTTATTACCCACCCTAGACCTTAAAGTATCATTTCTTCATTGAATCAAAAAATGGTATTTTAGGATCAGTGATTTTGAGATTTGGAATTTTGGTAATAAATAAACAAAAACAGGTAGCTCTATAGCAGGTAATAAAATTCTATAGAATCCTCGGCAATATTTACTATTGTATAAAATGTGTTATATAGAATATATATAGAATATGCTCTGCGCTAAAGAACGTTCTGTTTGATTATTTTATTGCAAAAAATTGGACTGTCAAAAAATATGCTTGTTTCGATATATAGAGCAACTCTGACCTGATTTTTTATAAGAAAAAACATACATTTTTTTTCTATATATTAACGTGTTGTTTGCTTAAAAATAAATAATTCTTGTCTAGCATTTTCAACAACATAGTTTAATTTATAACAAATAATTGAATTTTCATCAAAATGGTTAAGTTTCTATAAAGTATTAGTAAAATTTTTTACATAGAAAAATGTATTTCCAACCAAATGATCGAAATTGATATTACACAGGTAGAAAAATTATGCGTAGTCTGAACTATGATATATTATAATTGTTTCCACAATGTATAAACTATATATAATTTTTCCACCTGGTTATTCATTACAAAGAAATATTTCTTTTCAATTTTAGTATTTTTAATTTTATATCATGTTTACTGGGGCGGTACAAAATTACTTTCTTTATTCCGGGCAACGATCCCGTAAGTACACTTCTATATCCGAAAAATAAAATAATAATTATATATATTATGAATATTACAAAAAGCAAGAATAAAGTGCTCAAAGGTATGCTTTTCGTGCAGAAATGACATTTTTTAATTTAGGGGAACTTTTTGGAGGACTAGTCTTATGGGTTGTATACCAATATAATTGATACATAGAATTCTTCTTTAGAAATTTTTCTAATCATCCTATAACTTTCCCGTAACATTTTTCCCAGCCCACAGAAGTTAAAGAGCCTTTTTGCGTGTCTGTAGATTTTTTGTTTAATCTTTTAGTGCCCTAAACTAAAGGTCAAGTTCGTTAGCCAGCCATTTTGGATAAAAATTCAAAAAGTTAGAGCATTTTGAACATTTTTGAGACCACTACTTTTCAAGATAAAAAAATTATCTGTACCGTTATTCATAGCACTCAGAAATACAAATAATTTCTCCTTGAGACTTTTTTTAAACCAAAAAATTACCAGAGTTATAGCAATTACATAAATCAAAACAAAAAACTAAAATGAAAAGTTAAGCCAAATAACGCACGATATGACCAAAGTCAAGAGAAGAGAAATGTTTATTTTTTATCTGTCTACAAGATTATTCTTACAATTTTCTGAATTTTCTTGAAAAATTGAAAATTCAAATTTTTACGACAAAGAAAATAATGAAAAATTCCATTTTGTGGTCAAACGATAAAAGCTAAAAAAATAACAAAAGACCAAAAGTTTTTTATCCAAAAAGAAGGAGCCACACGTTTTTTCTTTAATATTTTTTGATAGGATGAGTCGTTTTATATTTGATCGTGACAAAAAACATTAAAAATTAAAAAAAAAAATTTTTGTAAATACGACGAAAAGGTAAAAATTAAATTGTTTTTTATAAAATACGCACTTTTTAAATCATAAAGACAAGACAATAATAATACGTATATATATATATATATATATATATATATATTTCAACATGCGGTTGTTTCAATAAAAAGTTTGATCATGAACAACTTTGAACGGCTTCCTTAAATATTTTTTCCGAACATGAGGTGATCTACTTTATTATGTATTTATCAATTGCTTTGGGAAAATGACATAATTGAAAAATGGTCAAAATCGAAAGTATGGCATAAGTATTGGGTTCAGGAAAAAGACATCATGTCTTAAGAATTGAGTTGTTTAAAATAGCTTATGTTAAAAGAAATCATCATAATAGAATAATAATAGTATAATAATCCTAAGACATATTGTTTAATAAATTATGCCTAATCTTCTAATTCGCATTTTGTAAAAGAAGCGGTCACATTGAAAAAATCAATTATTTCTTCGTTATACATATATTTGTTTCATAACAGGAAACACACGCAAATTTAAGTTTGATTTTAAAGAAAGTAGCGGTGTCCAAATCTACTGAAACAAAATTGAATGTTTAATTTTATGCAAAAAATGGATCTTTTTCTCCTGTAGCGTGTGAAAATGGGATTTCCGGGAAAGAAATTATGTTAGATGGACCTAAAAAATGAAGAACAAGGAATGCATTGAGTTTTAAATTAGTCTCTCACTCGTTGTTATTTCTACGTAGTACTTCGTGCTCCAACAAAGCAAGATCGAGACGAGTCATCCTGGACCATTCATATCGATAATTAGCACGATCGAGCACACAATGCCGAGTACGAAGCTTCTGCTTTTTGCCTTTCCTCCAACTTTTTTCCTTTTTCATGCCATCCACCCACCCTGACGTTCTTTTACAATTGTCGATAAATAATCCTCCGTCAGACGTTCATTACGTCGTTAAGTTTCCGCCCGAACTTATCCAACTTCTTTAGGTTCGAGCATCAAAAGCGCCAAACTGCTCGAGCCTCGAATCCTATTTTCAATATATACGTATACCTAAATGTATATACGTACCTACATTATCCTTCAAGAATGAAGAGAGATAGTTCTCTCAAGAAAATGTTCACAAAAGGTATCTGCTTTTAAATTGAGAATGGATCATTATTGGGAACTGTCATTGTCTTCTTTCTTGTCCACTTACAAGGGAGGAACAATTAAAGATTTTTCCGGATTTAGTTTTATATTCTTCAGTATCCGCTTACTTGATCCACTTTTTATTCTTTCGCTTTTTATTTAATTTTTTTTTCTAACAAAAATGCACTATCTTCAT
>JAAAKG020132886.1:0-14361 GCA_010014905.2 Druon quercuslanigerum
TGATAATTTTAAATTTATATATATATATATATGTATATATTTATTTAAATTGAAGTTTCTAACATAATAAATTACCCAACTGATTCTACAAGATATAAAAATTTGTATGATTTAAAAAGAAAGTATATGTAATTTTTTTAGCTTAATAAAATTAAATCTTTAGATATTTCTTAAAATTACTTAGCAAACTTTTATTGCAAAAGATATGTTGATTATAGTAATACATTTTCACTCAGGAGAATTTTTTTCATTGCACATGTTTCTGGAGAGATTTCACCCAAGGTGAAAAAGTTATGTATAGTTTATATTATAATGGAGAAAACAATGAGATTTTTTTTATTCGTTCTATACAGTTTTCTGTATTAAACCATTGAAAAATATCAGTGTTTTGGCCTCTATATATAAACTATAGATAAATTTTTGACCTAGGACTTCTTCAATAAGCATATTTAATACTAAACTCGATATAATGATGATCATTTTTATTGATATTTATATTAAAATTTTATATATAATTATTAATATAGGTTAAAAATTGATCAACTTTTTTCATGTGCAGAAATTAGAAAGAGTAAGAAATAAGATTTTAAAATATGTACTGCTTCACGCTCCTGTTTTTACGATGAAATGCAAAACAACATGATGATTCTTCCGAGGATTGTTCCCTATAGAGGTTACCAATTCCAGAAGCCCTTAATTGGATTGAAATTAGATGAAGACCTGTTGATAAGGTGGATACTGGGAATAGCAATATTCTGAGTAATCTTTCTTCAGATATGACATCATCCATCATCATGCGGAAAGATAGATATACATTATATACATTTATATATTTGCTAAGACTAAAAAAGCCGGAAAAACTAATTACATATTATTTGAATATAACAATTTCTGTTATGTATTATTATTAAATAAATCTCACTTGTTGTCTTGTTATGTATCAATAGGGGTCGTTCAAAAAGTGTGTAACACCTCTAGGGTTAACATTACATACACTTATTATAGAAATAAGAACACGTAAGGGTGGGGGGGTGAAAGTTTTAAAATAAAAGCATCAGGTATTCTTTAACGGCCCCTTACATAGATTTTAACGAGAATTTTAATTTGTTTACTTTAAAATACTGTATATAATAGAAGTACACTATGTAGATTGTTGTTGGGTCCAATTACTAAAAAATCGATTTTTTTATAATGGATGTAAGATCTCGAAAAATAGCATCAATTTTTCTTCATAAAAAGTACTAAATCTCAAAAAATTGTAAATAAATCCAAAATTTTTGAAAAAATCATTTAATTACGAAAAATTCTATTCAAATCGGTTAGGCTTGACTTGGCTGATACACTCATTTCTTTGAGATAAGCGTTATGCTATTCCCAGAACTGCTAGCCTCGTATGGCCTCAAAATGTGATGATGTGCGAAGCAATGTGCAAAAGGGCAGTGCGTAATTACCCACGCGCGTATATAGCGCAATATTAGGAAATGGATTGCATGCCACTGACTTTTTACTCTTGGATTCCCCTGACATATGCTGATTGCAATGCCCGTAACCGTGCTTATCTCGAGAGTTGAGTATATATACAGTACGTGTAGGCTGACTAGCGTTTATTCGATGAAAGATATTCGCGTTTTTTTACTTGTTGGTGATTCACTTAAACAAAAATTTTATTGAACAAAACACTTTATTACTGTATTTTTAATCAAAAAAATATTACTTAATAAATAATGATAATTAGTTAACAGTGTTCTTAAATGTTCAGGAAATTTACTTTTCTGCACAAATTCGTTCAAAATTTCAAAAGGAAAGACTTCATGCAATTAAACGAGTTTAAATAGAAGACTTCCATAATTGACAAATTATATTGGAAATGAGGGGATTCGTCTTCTAAAATAACAAAGATTTTTTATTTAAAGCTTGTAAACGAATATTCAGTGCAACAGAAATGATTCAAGCGGCCCTGCCCGTTTACGTTCGGAGTCTCTGGATTTGTTTCGAAAGCCACTGCTGACTCTGTCGCAAATCGTCAACATATCCAGTTTCCAGTTTACATAACAAATACTCCAATTTGTAAGCCTTTAAATTAACAAAATTTCAAATTTCGATAAACTCAATTCCAAAATGAATGTCAATTATTATCTTTTCAAATAACATTTGACTAATAAGTTTGAAATTAAAGAAAAAAAGGTTTTCAAGAAGATAATTCAAATGTAGACATCTGCAACTTTAAAGCTAATCTACTTTCACAAAATTCAAATTCAAAAAGCTGGGGATTTGAAAAAAAAACATAACAATTAAACGAATCATGTATTGAGAAAATTTATTGTACTTATTGGAATTAATCAAGTTTCTACGTGAAAATAAATAAAAATTGGAAATATTTTTAATCTGAGAGCAATATAGGATTTTTAATTGTCTTAGAAAAAAGCTGAAATTTTCAAATGAAAATTCTGTAGCTACCAAACCTGTTACACAAAAATCCAATGTTGACTTCCTGACCGACTGTCGTACGACAACCACCTTAAGTAACTTTAACTTCGGAGATGAATATATTCGAGGAAAATTGTTTATTTTCTTCAAAAAAATTACTCCAAATTTTTAGGACGTCTAGCGGACCAGGAATCTGAAAAAATCCCAAAAATTTTATTTTACCGACAAAACCCGGGGAATTTTCTTTAGGTTTAGGATTTTTATCGGCTACAAAATATACTTTTTTCTACTTTATCTGTTTTTGGTTTTCAGTCGAGAATCAAAAAGAGAATAATTTGATGTTTTTACGTATCTGAATTGTTACCAGCAAAGTTTTTCAATGATCTCTCAAGTTTTTTCAACGTTAATTATATGAGAGATTAGAGTCAACATTTTTTCTCCTGAATAGGATATAAACTATCAAAATTATCCATAAAAGAAGCCAAGACAAGGGCATTTTGACAATGGTTTAAGAAGAGTTTGCAAAAACAGTATAAATTTATATGTCTTCTTATTAAAGAAATAACAAAATTTATAATATACGTTGTATATTTAATATGTGTCGTAAGAAGCCTGGCCCGTTACGCGAACAACATTTTATTTGTATAAACGCATTTTCTCATTTATATGAAGAAATAACATTGCTATAAATCTCAAATATTATAAAAGGGGCATGAATTTAGATTATTTCTCAAAGATTAGGCTTTAATTGTCTGTAAACAAAAATCGTTTATTAACGTTTTTGACGGTGTCGAAGTTAAAAATGTTACCGATACACCAGAAACGCGGAAATTAAAAAAAACTGTATGATTTAATTAAAATTTTCCTATATACCCTACGTGATTTTTTAAAAAAATTAACTGAATTCTAGAATTATTTTTTAAACAAGACACAGCTAATTGTATCGCATAGTCAAGTAATCTTGATCCTATCACGAAACACCAATAATTAACTAGGACATCAAATTTAAGGATTACTGAGAATTGCCTGTATATTATTAAAATTCTCATCTCTATACGTTAGTTAAGGATCAATTAAACAAGGACATTGTTCAATGCGTCGGGCGGAAAAACTGCCATCAAGAAATAGCGGAAAATTTAAAATTGCCTGATTACTAGACATCCTGATTTTCGTTAATTGCTTAAAAAATATCTTTTTATTGCACATAAACAAAAAATTGTATCTGATAAATGTTTAAATAGTTGGAATTGCGGGTCGTACAGCCCCTGCAAATAAAAGGTTATCAAATCGAGGAATTCTTGAACGTCGTTATAACGATTGGAATAGTCCATCCGTCTCGTTTCGTTTGAGAGAATCCGAGCTGAGCTGTACAAGATTATCTGATTGCGGGCAACCGAGCGAAAGGTCCAATTCTCCCAATTAAGCTTTCGCACTTTTTGATGACACGTCGAGTCGAGACACCCGCTAAAGGTCGACGCGTTCAGAGCGTCGCTCGGCGTCGAGCCTCGATTGGATTAAGTCGGTTCGCGTGACAACTGATTTATCTCATCAGCATCGCGATCCTAACCCCCTGAATCTCTTGAAATGACGTCTGCACAAAACCGGTGCTGTGCGGTGAACACACACATCTAGATATCCACACACGGTCAGAGAAATCGCCTCTATCGGCGAACCGATTTCAACCACGAACGCGAGAAATCGAGACTGGGAGGATGCAAATTAAGATCTCGAAATGTAGAACACATTATTATAGGGAAAATGCACAGTTTTATAACATGAATGCTTGCTTTTATATTAAGACATTCACAATGATTATAATTAAACAATATAGAACAAAATATTAGTGCAGATTTGCGTTTTTTAAATTAAAATTCTATACATTTTAATTAATTAAGTCGTACCATTAAATAAGGGGCAGAAATTTATAAACAAATTATAAAGGTGGACATTATAGTGGAGTGAAAAATCTTAATTTTATTAGCATTTTGAGGGGATTCAGAAGTATTTACGATAAAGCCGAAAATGACAAATAAATATGAATTTTTTGTTATACCGGTGAGGAATAAATGTTCTAATAGATGAAAAAGGTTCTAAAAATTAGTACTTACAACTATATGCTGTATGCAGCAATTTAAAATTCCGTATACATTGTACATTGTAGGCTTCACAAACTGGTCCGTATATCCCCTGTTTTACACAATATTCAGTACTCTATTTGCAGTTGGAACATGGTGAATCGTATTCAATGTCCAATTAAGAAATTGTAAATGAAAAACGTTTCTGAGAATTGAATTGAATTTATGCAATTGCAATGAGTTACAGATATGCAAGAAAACTGGAAAAAGTCATGAAATTTTTAAGAAGATAGCCTGGCCAATAATTTTATTTCCATGAAATTTTAAGTTTAATTTATTTATTTTTCTACCCTTCTGCTATATTATTACGTTTTCACAATTTCGATTTTACAATTTCAGATTGATAGGAACGAGGTATTTCCACTTCATTCACCAGCTAACTTCACTTCGTTTATTGCTGAGGGGAAAACAATGGACCATTTAGTGATTCAATAAAATTATGGTAATTATTATTCATTATGAAAATACCACAAAAATAAAATTTTGTCCCAAGCATTTGGCACATTTTTTTCCTTCAGCAATCAACGAAATGAAGCTAGCTGATTGTTAAAGTGAAAATACCTAATTGATTAATTTACGTTCTAAGAATTTAAATAAGCGCTGGAAGATTTTCCTTGAACTTGTTCAAAAGTTGACTTGTTAAACTTGGATATGTCCCGAAAGTTTTCATTTCGAACTATTATGAGGCCAGGCAAAACATAAAAGTATCAGGGAATTTTCGATAAACTGAACTTGAATTTAATAAAATGTTGTATGAATGTTATCACTAGAAGCGCTCACACTAAAAACTCTGTTATCAATTTTGTTGCAGGTAATTTCGAGATGGTGTTCCATCTCGCTCGTAGTTGGGGTTTCACTGTTTTTAAGATAAATTGAAATATATAGCCATTTTCTGCTTTAAAATTAATAATTTCTTATTTTTAAAGCTTTATGTTTGTACCTGAAATAATAATGGCGGATAATAATGGCAGAATTGCTTAAAACTGAAATCTGATTGGGCAAGAAAAAAAGTTAAGTTATTCTCAATAGTTTTGCAATTAGCTTCTCATTCATACGACATTTATTTGCATTTAAATTTTTATGCCCAACTTGGCTTTTCATCGAAATAATTTAAAAATATGGATTAAATATGACAACATATAAATATAAAATTTAATAATCGCTGGGTGAAAACTCAGTTTTTACTTAGTTTTTAGTGAACATTGACGTTCAAATCTTGTAATTCTCTCTTGAGTAGGAAAAAAACAAAAACACGTAATTATGCCAAATAATTGGTACAAATTCTTATAAGATTTAATAAAACTCAATGATGAGGGCCACCATTGTGTGCCGAAACGTTTAAAAAAACTTAATTAGTTTCAATTCTCCTGACCCTAAAGCCAACAACTTACATCAACAATTTCTACAAAAAAAAATTTAATAATAATGTAACATATAAAATATAATAAAATTGTTATAATTTTTGAATTTTTCATCTTATTTAATTGTATCAAGAAGGCCAACTCAAATTAAGTACAATACAAAATCAATATAAATTTAATACAATTAAAAAGTGTCAATATAAAATAATAAGATTAATATTGTATCCGCCTAAATATATGGAATGTTTTAGGTCCAAATTGTTTAAATTCTGCGCTAAGTATATAACAATTTTTTATTAATTATCATTTTAAGACATTCCAAACTGCTTTAAATAGACTGTAGTGTAAATAACTAAGTCAACACATCCACACTCATTTATCGAAATTAACCCCAAGGGCTTCAACCCACCCTTACGCAAAATATTAAGTCCCATTCATCCTAATAGTGTCCCATTGAGACCCGTCTTAAAATCCGTCTATGTACATAAAGAACAACGTTCAAAGACCCATTTTACGAACGATCTCAATAGATGAGCTCTTAGGATGAATATAACTTAATCTTTTGTGCGGGGGTCGGCTGAATTTCTTAAAGGTAGTTTAGATAAATAAATGTGGGGGTATGGACTAAGTTATTCACCCTAGAGTTCTTTTAAACTAATTTTTGACATACATCGATAAAAATTAATAATAATATTTTAATTGTTGATCTTAGGTTTATTGACCAGGAAATATTTTATTATTAATTTTAGATGTTAATTTTATTTGTCTATTGGTCTATATCAATATTATTATATTTCTTTCTCCGCTGGGATCTGAACCCAGGACAAGAGCATCAGACCGGAAATCTGAAGGTCCTGGGTTCAGATCCCAGCGGAGATAGCGACATTTTGTTCACAATCTTACGATTTATCAATATTTTATTAATATTGATATAGACCAGTAGACAAACAAAATTAACATCTAAAATTATTAATTAATAATAATATTTTAATAAATTAATTCCTATTTATTCTTATTTAGATGTGTTTTTAGCGAAACTCGTTCATACTTTTTGCTAAATATTTTTGTATAAGTGACTAATAAAAGAATCTCGAAGGTTGACATGATGAGTCTCGTCTTCCGCTTTTTTCCCAATTAACACTTCTAGGATATATGACAATCATTTTGAGCAAAAAATAAATCGCCTACGCTTTTTTGAGAAAACTCCATTTTGAGGGTTTCGTAGCCCAAGGTCAAAACGTATATAGTTTCGATCGCATGCACGTCCCTCCTTCGTACTTTTTCCACGATAAAGAAGGGGGGAAGAGAATGTATGGGGCAAGGGGGTGTAGGCATAAAAGAATGATTTTTTTTAAGGAAAATAATTTCAAAAAATAATATTTGACGTTATTATTTACTTTTACTTAATTAACGTCTTAGTAGGGTGCGAACCCTTTTTTTTAGATGTTTCGCGCCTACTTTGACTTATTTTTTAATGAGATTATTTAACATATGTTTATAAAAATATATTTTACGAGAAATGAATCCCTTCAATATTGTTGAAAAATTGTGAAAAAATATTAGTGTTAAAAAAAAATTTCTTTCCAGTTCATCCCAAGTCTCAAGAACTTGTACAACAATAGAAAAGTATACAATTCGCTGCAAAAATAAAAAAATACAATGGTCTATCTCTAAAAGTTTCGGAATATTATGGTTGAAAGTCGATTTAAAGCAAATAATTTTTTTGAGAAAATAAAGAATTCTTGTTTTAATTCTATAAATCATGTCCTATGCTTCTCTGGTATAAGTTACCAGTAAATAAATTAAAGTAGACTCAATGTAGAGTAGATCTAAAAGACTCTATTTCTAATAGCACTAAAATTATGCCCTTCTAAAAATGACCCTTTTTTATAAAATTCTGTTAAGCATCCATTTTTTTAAATGACATTTCTTCGAGGGGAAACTTAGTCCTGAATAAATTAAAGTATACTTCATTTTGAGTAAATAAAAAACTTACATCTGTATCTCTAATAGCACAAAGAATATAGCCTTCGTTTTTACGTTTACACAAAATTAAGTCTGCTTTACTTTATTTAGTAGAAAATTGTAATTACAATCCTAAAGAAATGAGTCATTTCGAAAAAGGACAAATATTTAAAATAATTTTTTATATGTACAAAACATATGGAAAATAAGCTTCCATAAACAAAAACTAATAAATAGTTGAGCCTTCTTATCCGGCCTAATACGTGTCTTGTTTTGCCCGAGGGTATGGGGCGAGATAAAACATGCGCAAAATGTATTATTTTCATATTTATATCACAATTACTATTTGTGGAATACTTCCTCTGACGTGAAATCGTTACATGAAGGTTCACATTATGTGTAAAACCATTTACATTTTTAAAAAAGTACTGCAGATTACGTATATTTCACTAAAAATAATAACTATGCTCATCTCGCCCCGGTCATCCCTACTAATATAATGAAGAAAATCTTGCTTTCTTCATTAGAGTGTCTTTTTGATGTCCATCGTATCCGACTTTTAAAAAAATAATTGTTTGATTTCTTATCTTTGGGTCCGTTAAAAAGTACGTGACGCCGGAATATAATGTATATTATTTCTCAATAGATTTTTTACTGCAGATTACATCACTGAATAGGTGACAAGAGTGCTTTTCACTTCTTGATCTCATTTTAATTAAAAGGCTAAGTAGGTACTAAATAAAACAGAAACTAAAGCTTCTACACCCTCGTCCATGTGGTATAGACGAATGCGTAAAACTGGTATGTTGGTTATGACGACAATGAAATGGGTGGGAGTGAGATTTATTGGCTTGTTTAGTTCTCATCGGAGACCGTGCAAGAAATTAGCCGCGAGTAAGGAAACGTCGCTTGCTCTTTTATATATACCGTTAGCACCTTTCCTGTAACACTGTGTTTCACGGTACAACGACTTCTTCGTTTCTGTGACATATTCAGCCCGCATCCTCGACAAAAAACATTAAGTAGGTGCCAGTAGTTACACGCCGTTAACGTGTGCACCTGTTTCTGCCACACTCTTCGAGTTCAAAACACAAACTTTTGTTTCTTGTTGTACCTAAACCTTAATCTAAAGTGCCATCATTTATATCCAGTACGAAAAGTTTAAACTTATAGCCCCACAGAAAAAACACGGGGCTCATTAAGTTGCGGCTCAAATAAAAGTAGATATCTTTTAGAACTTAGTCACCAATAAAAACCTGAGAGACCCAAAAGGGTCCCTTTGGGGATACTTGATACTTATGATACAATTGTTACTTATCAAGGCATTATATCTATTTTAATTGCAAAAGTATTTTGTACATTAATTCTCTTCACCAAATTATGTCCGTCACAGTTCTATTACGCGTGTGCTTTAACCTAAAAGTTGTGTTATTATACAGATAAAATGTCGAAGCGGGCAAAGTTTTGGATTCGTTTTCAGCAAGAGTTTTCATTTTTTGTTACAGCTCCTTTAGGAACCAAAAAATGGTCTTAATGGAAACCCCAGTTTTGTCTGTGCTGAGTATAGTAATCGAGATATCAATTTTTTCATGTTGAGATTATTGACTTTTCAAAAACATTTACAAAATTTTTGTATTGTGGATTCCGATAGGCCTTACCCTTGATGAGTCATTGGTGAACATTTTGACTAAGCCTTTCTCTTCTAATCCAATTACACTAAACCCTCGGTTTAGTTACAGTGTCGAAGGTTGCCTCGCACTTATCTTGTACCTAAATCCAAGAAATCAAAACCTAAACCGTTAGGGACGCCTGATCTATTTTCAATTAAAAAATATATAATATTGCACAATATATGGGACTGAGTACTCGCGCACTCCAGCTCTTTCGAAGAGACAGTCGCAACGCTCTCGTCCTGTCCCGCTGAGAAACTGCGTTGGCAAACAGTTCTAGGAATAACTAAACCGGGGTTTAAAATTCCTTCTTTTATAGAGGGTATGGATCCCCCAAGTCGATTTAACATCCGAAAAAAGAAATTACATAGTTGTGCTTCGAAATTTGGATTTCAAAAGGTGTCTTTGGAATTTTCCATTTTCCCACATGGAATTTCTTATGTAGAATATATAAGAACAGAATCCATTTTTAGGGTTTCTGGAATAAATTCTTTGGGTTTGGCAAAATTTTTCGGGGAAATTGTGGGACTTGTACAGGACTTTCTAAAGAAATATTCTGGATGTAAATCATAAACTAGGCCGCCTTTTTATATAGAAAATATATTTTTGAGTAACTGAAAATTACTTTTAATATATTGATGGATATTTCACTGGAATTCGTGTAAATCATGGAATTCACGGAATTTGGGAAATTTATGGAATTCGCGGTTTCATGGAATTCAAAGAATTCACGGAATCTATGGAATTCAAAGAATTCACGGAATCTATGGAATTGGCGATATCCAAGGAATTCATGGAATTCAAGGAATTCCCACCTCTTTGTGGGGCGGGAAAGCATCCCTGTGACTGGTCTCCAAAATAAAGTCGGTCAAACTCCTACCCCGTTCCAGCATCTCTTGAGCACGGGAAGTCAGCCCTGTGACTGGTCACAGAAATATTGTTAGTCAAGGCCCTAACCCTTTCAAGCAACTCTTACGGGCGATGAAGAGCCCTTCTGATTAGTTGCATAAATAATTTTGTTCAAAGCCCTAACCCTGCCCAACATCCCGTAGGACGGGATGGCGCCCCTGTGACTGTTCACAGATAAAATGTTGGTCAAACCTCTATCCCTTCGCAGCATTTCGTGGGGCGGGAAGCCCCCCCCCCTTGTTATTAGTCACAGAAATAACCTTTTCTAATCTTTCTTCATCTTGGAAAATAACTAACAAGATGGTCGATATTGAGGGTTAAACAGTAGATTTAATACACGTCGAAGAAAATTAATTTTTTAATATCTTTTTCCGGCTGTCTAGGCTCTATCCTTAAAATATGATTTTTCAAAAAACCGGTAAAAAACGTCGGTACCAGTGATATTTTTTACCGGTACCGACAGTTTTTTTCACCGGTCCTAGCTCTGTATTTTACATGAGAAATTTCGATTGCCCATTAAAATAGAGATTTAAAAAAATGTATTTAATTTCTTTTCCGGATTTGTATTCGAATTGGCGGAACAGTTGACCTTCAGCAGGAAAAAAAAATTTTAAGCATTTTTCAACATTACCCCTAATTAATCAAAACTGATAATTTTATCACACTTTCTCTCCCTTTTCAAATACTCATTCTCCAATCATGGACCTTTGCTATTTTTTTTACTCCCCATCTTTCTTTACAATGATCCTAAAACTCAAAATATAACAGATTCGTTTTTCTTTCATAAAAATCTTATGAAATTCCTCATTAAAAATGTATCACCCCAGTTAGTCATATTTTATTTTGCTATTCATTATGTTTAGTAAGTATACTAATTCAATTTTTAATTTTAATTTTGAATGACGTCTTATTTTAAAGGGAGGTCGCCGCACACATTTTTAACCATTACTGAAAAAATCTGCAATTTAGAAAAATTTCTTTGGTCCTTAAATATATGTCTTTGCTGCAAAAAATATTCAGAATACAAGGAGATCACACACTGATGAAATATATCTCAATTCAACGAAAGCGAGATAAAATTGTTCAAATTAAACAAGCATGTTATACATTGAAGAAAATATTTCTTGTAGGCATATAAATGAAGGGCAACACTGCATATGGGAGTCTACGTGCCTAAATCCGAGTTTTACAGAAGAAACAAAAAACTCTTTAACTTTCACGGGATTAATTTTAAGCAAAAAAATGCGAAAAAAATTTTTTATCCAACCATGAAACTGTAACATCCTGAAGGAAGCGTCCATCTCCGAGAAAACCTCTGTCAAAGAAACGGCACGTCCCCACAAATCTTATTTTGTTACATAAAATCTTACAGAACTTCTTGATTTTTAATTTAAAAAAAAAACAAGAAAGTACCTTCAAGCTATTGTTTAGCTCTATTGAATCGTGAAAAGAACGCTTTAAACAAAATAACTATGTGTGAGAAAGCTCTTGTTATATAGTGGCGCGTACTAAAAAAACTCAAATTTTGACACACAAACATTTTCCACAACTATTTTATTTTTGAATTTAGAAAAAAAACAAGAAAGTGCTTTTGAGCTATTATCTAACTATGTCAATCCACGAAAGGAACATTCTAAAAGAAGCAATCATATCCGAGAAAACCCCTGATCAATGGTGCGATGTGTTCCCAAAAACAAAAATATCGACACGCAAAGAGTTGAATAACTTTTTTATTTTTTGAATTAATAAAAAAATATAAAATTTCTATGATACTAAAACGTAGCTCTAATAACTGGTAAAAAGAATAGGCTAGAAGATGACATAACTTCATGCCCGTGTAGAAATTTGGTCGTGGTCCTAACCGAGCCAAGCCTGGCGAAACTAGGCCCTGGCCTTGTGATAATGTCTGGATCAAGCTAGAATGAAACGCTAAATCTAGCCAGGCCCTGGCTCGATCGCCAGGCTCGATCACTGAGCCTGGCCTAGGCTTAGCCCTATTTAAATAACGATCACTAGCCAATTTATTATGAGACTGATTTTTTACGGTTTTCGAAGTAAAATGCAAAAATAAGTATACTTTTTTTCTTTAATTAAATAAGGGATACAGTTCCAAGTTGTCCATTCTAATTTTTGTGTTAAGAATAAAATATAAAACCAGAGTTTCAATAGTATCATATATAAAAGTTTTGCTATATTATTCGATAATAATAGATTTGAAAAAAATGTAAAGAATTTAAACTATGTTTTTTGTGATTGAAGCGGATTGCTTTTTATTGTGTAGATAATAATAGATTGGTGTGAAATGAAAGTGAGGTGATGGTTTGCAAAATACAAAATCATGTACTGTTTACTTACGTCTTTGGATAATGCACAGAATAATCCAACGTCATCTGCTAAGAACTTTGTCACTACCAGTCAAGCCGGGCTCGAGGTTGACCCATTGAAAAATACAAGCAGAGCCGGGTTAGGGGCCCCCAGTCTGGCCCAAGCCTGTAACAGGAAGATACCTGGCGATTTCTGCACGGGTGCAAGAAAAAAATACCAAACATGGACTTTGACCTATCTTTCAAATAAATCTGGAATCACATCAATTATTAATCAATGATTATTGTGTAATAAATTATTTAATTTATTTATTTGCAATCAAATCAATCTTGTACAGAAATATGAGATAGGTTAAACAAAATTTTAGGCAAATAAAACACATTTCCATAATTTGGCACTTACGCCCATATATGCTCTCGAAATATGAATCAGTGAAAAATTCACTGATTGAAATAGTAGTTAGGTCTTTCACTGATTAATAAGTGATTTCGGACTTATTCACTAATTAGTTCAATAAGGACAAAGTAAATCATGTGAAACATAACCTCTAAGTTGTAAAGTTAGGCTTTGTTATTCTTTTACTGAAGTAGCAAAAGATTTTAGATTAGATTTTTTTTATTTTCGGGCTGTCAGTCTGTTGAATTAACTGCGGGAAAAAATATACTTTAACTAGTATAAAAAGTATTTACTTAACAGGTGTGTACATGGCAGTCCAATCTTGAAAGTAAAGTAATAAGTGAGGTTATTTGTCATTTAAAAGCATCGAAACTTTTCACCTTTCTTAATATTTGATAATATTTATGGGTTTTAAGTGTTTAATGTGATTATTTGATTGAATCAACTAAAATATTTTTTAATCTGACGGCTAAATTGACATGTTGCAGTGCTGCCAATTCTCAAAAGTGTTTATTTCACTGAATGAATAAGTAACTTTTCACTGATAATCAGTGACCGAGTTCACTGATTCAGATTTAGAGAGTGCAGTGTGGCCCTTCATATATTTTTTCGAAAGGGACTTTCAAATTTGAAGAATTATTGAAAGATTGAAATTTTGCTTTTTTCAATCTTGTTGCTATTGCAATGGTGTGTGTTCATGAATATTAAATATTTTAATTGCAAATAATTATTAAAATTTACAAACTTTTGACATTTCGAATTTTAAGTTACCAGTATTTGGAAATAAACTACTTCTCAAGCTTCATAAGATCAAACTTCTAGCATTTGTAACTTAAAATCTCAAAACTTTATATTTTCTTCATCGTTACATCACGTCGAAATATGATTTTAATTCACTGATTAATGATCATAAGTTTTTTTTTCTTATCATGGATAATTATCATGAAACATGCAAAATGAAGGATTATAATTAGATAAATAAACTAAATTAATACATTTATTTCACTAAAAATGAGTTAAATTTGAAAAAAATTCGAATATGAAACGGCGGCGTCGTGACTTAGGGGGCTATGTACTTTACGCTGTGTCTAAGAGTTTGATCAGCAACCTGGGTCGGAGCAGTGTTGCGGAGTGAACGTGTTATTTAAATAAATAACACGAGAATTCCAGATC
>JAAAKG020132887.1:0-14361 GCA_010014905.2 Druon quercuslanigerum
CTAACTTTCATCCAACATAATCGCAAAGTGCACCACTGTTTCCTCTCCTTTAGAACTTCCTGTCTCTCTCTCAAACTCATTGACGTTCGCCCCACGTGCACAACATCGCTAAAGAGACAAGACGTGCGAAATATAAGGCGAGCTTCAACCTGAGGATGGTTCCTCCGCCAAGCATTACTACTCTAACCATGATAGGATGAGGTTGGATTCCAGAGGGTGGTAGGGGTGGCAGTAGGCTGTCGGCTGGTTGTCGACATTAGCGTTCAGCGAACGACGTTATACGTAATTATCAGACGTCACTCGTGATGCGTGTTTCTCCATATAACTATACCCCGTTCAACGCCAAGACTCCTTTTCCAAGTCTAACACACACCCCCTAGAAAAGCAGGCTGTTCACGTCTTCGCTGATTATACTAGACGAGTCTCGTGGGGTTGGATTTTAGGGGTGGAAAGAGGCATTGGATTCGGGGGTGGTAGGGGGTGGGTATTATTGCGATGCTTTCGAGTTAGACTTGAGGCTCCCGAGGTAGCGAAGGTATTCGGTTTTGGTGTCTGGTTCTTGAGCAGGGGGTTGGTTCTCTGGGGTGGGTTTACTCTCTAAGGGTTGGGGTGGGGGTGGGTCGTTCTCTCATGTTTCTCATTTCACATCGTGCAGACTCCCTTAGAAACCCAAGACACATACACGTTTGGAACGAGAAGGTGCCGGGTGGTTCACGATGCGAAGGGGTTGAAACGTTCGGGGTTATAGGGGGTGAGGGCGGCTCTTCCCTGTTGGATCTCATACATACATTAACGTCGCTTGTCAGGCGAACCGAACTCTGTAAGACTTAAGATACTGCGAGGAAGAGGACGAGGATGAGAGGGTTGTGGGGGTGAGGGGCTGCTGTCTCTCACTCCGTCACAACCCGTATATCCTGCGCCCACCCCCAACGTGTCAAGCCACCCGCGTTCAAACCCCTTTGGATCTCAGGAGCTCGCTCGTTTCCCTTGCTCGAAAATGGCCATTTTCGAGGAGGATCTTACCGCTGCCTCCTGGAAAGTTGATAAGATGCCTTTACGTTCTGCCGAGTGGAAGAAGGGATTCGAGGCTGCTTTTCCCCAAAGGAAGCCGTCTTGCAGAACGCTGTCTGATGATTGGTGTACGGCTTACGCGACTGAGGTAATTAATGCGGGATCGGAAGCATTAAATCGAAAGGTGATGCCTTTGATGTACTATATGGGAAGTATGACGCTGATGTTTCTGCGAGTTCATTTTTGATTTTATATAAGCCCTTTGAAAAGATAATTTTAAATTTCCAATGAAATTTCAATAAAAATCGTTCTTTAGAAACTTATTTTTTGAACCTAGCAGATTTACTCATAAATTATTATAATATTTATCTAACTTTGTCACTATACAGTTTACATTTCTTTACATATCGTTATATAAAAATAATATTTTCATGATTTTTCTTATTATTATTTATTAATGAATTGAAATTAAGATTCTTTTAAAATAGAGAAAAATAAAGATGAAATAATAATACTTTTATAATAGATGATTAGCTGAATATTTATTTCTGATGCTTTATTATTAATTTATATCTATTTACGGCTGTTTTACGATTTAGGAATTTTAACTAAATTTTTCTCAAGAACCTTATGTGATGGCAAATTTTAGATTACATGAAAAACCATTCTTCTTTCCCAGGCCTCAGAAAAAAGTTGAAAAATGCAATTTTCTGTAATAACACTTCTCGAAAATAATTATTATAAAAATGATTAAATTTTTTCCCTAAAAGCTTGCATGTACCTGTGGCATCGAAAAGTCTTTTGCATAGACACCTAATTATAAATCGAATTCCAAGCATCCATTTTGGAACCCCCGCCACCAAACTCTCTTCATACAAAAAGGCAATTTAAATGTGAAATGCAACAGAAAACATCAACACGCCTTTAAAGTCCCTGGACAATCACCAGCTGAGTTTCTGATTAAAACCCCTCCACCCTTCGCTTCCTTCTTCCGCATAGGAAACGCCGTATCCCAATGCAAGACAAAAGAGCGAAAAGTTAGACTTTCATATCGTACTCTGACAAATACAAACTAAGCTTATTCAATATACTTTTCAAATCGACTGAATGTCAGAGCCAAGCCGCGATTTTCGCCATTGAACTATGGACGATGTTGAATCCGCAGGGGGTGGCCCATTCGAGGGGCGAAGGAGTGTTAGGGGGTGGCCTATTCTCTCGATCGGTAATGCCGATCGAATGCAACGGAACGAAATGGAACGGAACTCAGTATCTCGGTAATGGAAAATGTTTTAGCGATTCGTGCAACGCGGCTCGTATCTCTTCTGAGGGTGGTTAGGACCTGAGGAAAAGGGGTGGGGGTGGTATGGTTTGACGGGTGCAACGGGTGGAGGCTGTAGGCCGAGGCTGAGACGAAAAGGATGAAGGGAGGGTACGCATAGCATAATATAAGGGTAGTTTGTGTTGGAGCTCGAGAGCAGCGAGGAGTAGTGCTTACACCCTCCTCGCACCCCCAAGACGCCTCGTGCCTCGGTCGCTCCGATTGGTGGACATTATTCAAAATGGCGTCTTCTCTATATAAGATCCGTTTTATTAGCATAGCCGGGAAAGGAAGCTCTGCTTCTCCACGTGCTGCGAAAAACCCTCCCAAAACGACCCTTCGCTCGATTCAGAGTTGACTATCCCTACCCTTACATTCTACTGACCAAAACATTTATGTGCTGGGGATGGCGATACATCTTCTTAGAGATCAAGCATCTGTTTTTGGTTTCGACAGGAAGAAAACATTGTGGAAGATTTTAAGCTAATTCTGAATATTGGAAAAAAGTTCAGAGATTGAAGTTTCTTGGATTATAAATTTAATGGAAGGGTACGAAAAATTAGAATAGTTTTATGTATACAGAAAACAATAAGTAGTAGGCCCAACTACTTGGATTTGTAAAATATGCCGCTTCTACTTTTTAGGTTGGCACAACGCTTATGTTTTTTCTTCTTTGCTATTCGCATAGTAAATTTAAAAACGAGTATAGTAACGAAAACAAAAATGTTTGTACTAGCCAATAAAGTTGCAGGGGCATATTTGGAAACCAAAGTACTTGGGCCTACTGCCTGTTGTTTCAGTGTGGGTTATACGCAGAATAAAGAGTCTTACTTTTTGCAACCAACAAAAATAACTTTTGTTTTAAGAAATAGGGCCTAGTTTCACGTAGGGAAATTGACTTAAATCTAGCTCCCAATCTCCTAGTTCCTTTCATAAATACAAATATTGTTGGGGTTTTTATAATAGCAATGAAAATATAAGTCGATTTGATATAAAAGTGGTCCAAAGAAATCAAATAATTTGTTCTAGTCTCATGATCTAATTTCCTTTCATATGGTGTAAAAATAATTGTACAATTTTTATAAATTAAAAGCAAAGTTTAACCACTGGCCCGAAGCCTTTAAACGCTAAAAAGTGTTAATTATTTTATGTTTGTGTAAAAAGGTAAATTAATTATGTAATAGAAATAAGCATGACAATAAAATAATCGTATGCATTACTGAAAATAACTTTACCTTAAGTTTATTCAGAATACTATCCCTAAAATTAACAAAAACACACTGACCTTCAAAAGTTGAAGACTATGCCAGGGAGAGAGTACTACCCTTAAACTTTTGAAAACTACTCCTTAGAACGATATTTTGCTTCTTTTACAGTTCTAAATTATAAAATTTCTCATAAGAAAAGTCCTAGGACGACTTAAAAAATATTGCTTAAGTTATTTATAGTTTTAAAATGATTGAAAGAGAATTTGAGTTCCATTTTAAGGTTTCTAAATCATCTTTAATAATAATAACATCGTAAAATACCGAATTTTTGAGAAAAGTGCATAACTATTTGGCTAGGATGTTAGAAAATGAAGCTAGGACATATTAAGAAGCAATATCACCTCAAACAAAGTAAGATACAATTTCGGATATTTTTGAATTTGTTTAATTAAATAATCCTCAATTACAAAATTTTTATTTTAAAAGTGTGGTTTTCATAGTAAAACTGGGAGAGTTGAAGAAGGGGGTGAACTAGTCGTCCTGAAAATTTGGGACTAGTTAAACTTATGTGAAATACTGGACTAGTATCACTAGTCATACCGAACTTCGGGACCATGAGACACTTTGTAACTTAAAACGAGTCGATTGACCTATAACATTGATATATTTGATTGGAGAGTAAGGAAGATATAGACTTTTATAATATTTAAAAAATCTGTTTTTCACATTAAACCTTTTTCATCAGGCTAATTCAGAACTGGTGCAGCAACATAAAAGATTCCTTTATTCTGGACAACTCGATTGGCCTACAGTGCTAAGGCATTTCATTGAAAATGAAAGATGTTCTAGTCAGTTATGATAACTGAGAAATCTATTTTTTGCAGTAACACTTTTTTATTTACATTATACAAATTTGATGTGAGGACAAAAAAGGTTCCTAGATTTGAGATAATTTGATTGGCCCGATAAAGGCCCGAAAAAGGAATTAAAACTATATTAAAATTATTGAAAAAGCTATTGAAATATTTAAACAATATTTCTGAATTCATCGCAGAACCTTTTTTATAAGAAATTATGTTAAGAACTCTAAAAGAAATCAAATATCGTTTTGAGGTGTAGTTTAAATAAATATAAAGATATACCTCTTTACATTTTAAAGGTGATTTTGAATTAGGAAAGGCCGTGAATATCTAAGATATATGAAAAAAGCATATTATAAATTTTCAGCCTCACATAGAGAGTGTTTTTTTCACTTTTATTGGTAGTATTCTAAGTAGAATTAAGGTGAAATTATATTTAATGATGCATACAATCATTTTATTGTCATACTTTATTGCTTTTACGCAAATAATTGTTCATTTTTGCACAAAATAAAAACAATCAGCACTTTTAAACAATAAAAGGCTTGGAACAACGGTTTAAAGAATTTGTTTCAGTTTATAAAAAAATGCACAATCAAAATCTTAATTACAAATTTGATCCAGAATAAATAAATACGTACCTAGATAACCACAGAGGCAAGTGGAATACAGGCTTATAAAAAGGCAGTGTAAATATTAATTATTTGACACTTGTATGACCTTTAATTATGCTGAATCAAACAAAAATTATTGTAACACTCAAATCTAATTCGAGCAATTTCTCACCGTAATACTTTTGTTACTAGAGAATTTATATAATGAAATATTTTGCTATCCGAAGTTTAGAAAGTTCATTATGTTGTTTTTTAAAAAAAGAAAATTACGAACTTTTAACGACATTACAGCTACGATACGACAAAGATATTTTTAACCTGAAAGTGGATTAAAATCCTGAAAACAGCTGACAACTACATCGCAAAATATATATAAAACGTTTACGACTTTTAATGTAGTTTTCAACTTTATGCAATTCACTGTGCTTTCACTGAAGGACTTGAGTAGAAAATTCTAGGATTCTACGATATTTAACAGTGAATTGTATATTTGAAAATTACGTCAGAAAACTTTTCACTGAAAGTTTGTTAAAGTTCTCACTTTTCATCACTTCGTGAATTAATTTTCTCTTGTTCGGGGCTTCAGAGAAAATAGGGAGAAAATTTTGACAGTTCACAGTAAACTCTAGGATTATATTCAGCAGTTTATAATTCATGATGAAACATAATTACAAAGTCTGATTTGCCACACTTTCTTGTATATAAAACATGCAGAATGACTATAAGGATGAGTAAAATTTTTTCTGCAAACGTAAGATTTGACATAATATTACTGGAAAAAGTGAAAATAATAGAGTAGGAGTCTTAGATTTCTGCTAGATGTTGGTCATAATATGCAAATACTTTTTTTTTAATTTTAATTTTTAATTCAGAAGGGGCAAGTGTAAGTAGAAGAAAGTTCAAGGACATAGAGAGAATGTGATTTATCTAGAATGTTAGTTTAATGTTTGCGAGAGTGATATTGCATAAAAATATAATTTTTGACAGATTAGTAAAAAAAATTGACCTTCGTCATCATTTTAATTGTTTTTTTATTACAGAAAATGAATGCTACAATAGGAAGAAATTTTTTTTTTAAATTCAAAGTATCCTTAATATTGCAAAAATCCCTGTGTTATTTCTGGACAGGATTTATTAGCGTAATTCTTCCAGGAATTTAAAACTCTTGATGGATTCTCTCGTATCAATCCTGCCCGAAAATAAACACAAGAATTTTTCAAAGAGGGCATATCCATTGTAGATGCAAAGCGTTTTTATTTGAGTCGTACCCAAAGAAATTCGGACAAAGAATTTTGTCTAAATAATTAATTTTATATCAAAAGTATAATTTGACGTGTCTATTCTATTTTAAGGTAAGGATGTATGATGTAAGGGAAATTTCCTGAGAACATATAATCTACTTGAGGAGCATTAGAAGGGTGCCTTTGTAAGGGATGAAATCAAGAAAGGGAAAGCCTGTTCTTACGAGTTCTTCAAAGTAGCCATCAGAAAATTTATATTGCTGATCGAAACAAGTATGTTGAGATAGCAAGGTGGTCAGTATAAATTTTATTCTTGCAGTCTACAGGTACACACACAAAATAATTTCGTGGGGTGTCCACTTTGATAAACTGGATCCAAGATGGCGACTTACTCAAACCAGTATTGTATTTGCACAAATATAATAGCATATTGTGTTTAAATAATGAACCAAAATTGCCCCTGTGTAATTTGGAAATCAGTTTGTTCTGAAAGTAAGTTTTCTTTACCTTCTTTTTCAATTTGTCTATGTCTTGGGTAAAATTAGTCTTCGTAAACAACGAATGGCTGAAAATTAATTTTGTATAGATCTTAAGAGCATTCGCTATTTCATGAAAATCAACCAGGCACAATTTCATTATTCATACATTTTTATTCTATTTTCGCATGTTCTTTTATTTATGTATTTTTAAAAATTATTTTAATTTTTTAATTTTAATAACTTTTGTCACTTTTTTCAACTATTTGCTAAAGTTAATTCCAAATAGAGCAGAGGATCGATCACAATTACTCTGTCGAATGGTTCCGTGCAAACAGCTCTTTCCCACCGTTGACCGCTGGTCAAGCAACTCCCACCCCTGGAGCAGGCAGGATCGAGAGTGGTTTTCTAGGGTGCGTTCTGATTTCGCGGAGGAAACGAAACAAGAATGTAACCCGATGGTGACGGCTGCTTCTAGATCGAAACAAGTATATCGAGA
Source organism: Druon quercuslanigerum (assembly GCA_010014905.2). NCBI lineage: Eukaryota > Metazoa > Arthropoda > Insecta > Hymenoptera > Cynipidae > Druon > Druon quercuslanigerum. Next base: position 7,228 of record JAAAKG020132887.1, read on the forward strand.
TTCAAATCCCACGAGGCAAGTCTTTCTGAGGATTGGAACAGTTTTTTTTATCCCCACGACTCCTGGATGGTCCCAGCTTGGGACAAACAATCTATCCTCCTGTCAGAAAGTTTACCCGATACAACTTTCATGGAAAGTTGACCCTCGGAGAATTACTCGATAGAGAGCGTGAGACCATACACCCAAAAGATTTTATTAAATGTATACATTTACCAAAACGTAAAAAAGTAAAATATTTAAAAAGTACATTGACACTTTCTATTTTTCTCAATAGACTGAAAATTACAAAATTAATTATTATAATCTAAACAATTTCGTTGATATATTCCGCTATTATTTTATTTTTTAAAGTAAATCATTTACTATATTTTAGTAAAGCACCTAAAAAATTGGAGGAAATAACTAAAGATGCATGGTATAAGAATCATCAATTTGATATTGGTGACACCAATATTTTTTAAAAAACTGAAAACTACCAAAAACGTTGTGTTTTTAAACGGCACATAGTAAATCGAAGATTGAATACCGAAAATCTTTCTAATTTTTATTTACCCCTTTTAGAAAATTTCAAATTTTGATCTTCATTTTTTTAGTAGTCTGTAAGTTGTATCTTCTTAGTTTACAATTTTTAAAAAATCCAATATTTTTAAGTGTCCTGTATTTGGGTTTGGTATTGTTTATTTATTTTTATTTTCTCAATTGTTAAAAAGCTTATGGATTAAATTTTTATACATAAAGTGGATTCCACGCCGGACTCACACAGACCAGACCTTCATATTATCGATTTTTGTTAACTATAAATACTTATTTTTAGGTAGATAAAGTACAGATTGCCAAGAATTTTACTTTAAAAAAAATTGTTTTAAAGTGTTTTCTCATGTTTTTCATCCAAAAATATGATTAAAAAATCCCTACTCCTAAAATAGTCTACCCTAATTTTCTTTGCACTTCATTATTTTATACTTCAAAATGTCATTTTCGAAAAATTATGAAACCTACATGATTTATATAAATTCTTTGGTCCCATTTATGAAAGACGTGGCACGTTTTTCAGGAAATTTAAACACCCGTCAGCTCTGTGTGATACTTTGAACGTCCCCCTCCCCCCTAAATGTATTACTATTATTATTTTGTGAATTACCACTTTTCAATCAACTTTTTTCATTAAAAAAATGTTAAATTTTTGCTTTAAAATTAATTGTTGTATTTTGTAATTAAATTTTTGTTAAGTGACGAATGTCATTATTTTAAATCTTTTTATTACAAAATTAAATTTTAAAATGATTATATTAGCTTTATAACTAATTTGATAGATTTACAGTATTATGAAAATTAATTGAATTGTTTGGGCAGAGATAACAAAAGTTGATATTCGAAATAAAAAATTGCTGAGAATATAATAAAAATATAGAATAATAAGATAAGAATAATAAAAAATAGTTGAGAATTAGGAAATTTTCAACAGTTTATAGTAACAGCGAATGTTAGGATTCCTATTGATAGACACTTCCTGAAATAAAATTTTCGACATAAAATATCAAACATATCGTTACCGACATAAGAAAATTTCAGAATTATAACATGCTTGTATCTGAACATTAAAAAATGGTTTTAATAATAAGTAAATAATAAAAAAACAGTGTTCATAAAATAAAAGTATTTAAAACATTTTTTTATTATTTCATTTTTGAACTATTTCTTAGTTGTTTAGATTCGGAAATTTCCTTGTATCGTCAATTTTATAGCGCAGGTATTTTATAATGTTAACAATTTTATTCCCGGTGTTTTCCAACAAATTTTAAAGAGTTTTTTATTCTATTTTAAAATAAATTTTTGTAAAAAAAACATTGAAAAATTGTTTTTGTCAAATATGGTTCGCCATGATTTTGTTAAAAATTTGTTGACAAAAATATTTGTTGATAGTTTATACTGATTCCTAGCGTGTGATATCAGACCAATTTTACAATGTGCTATTTGCTTTCAACAGATTTTTTGTAAACATTCTAGAAATGCGTACTCTAATAGAAGATTAATTATATTTGTAGTAACTCTTCTCCGTATAAATCATTATGACGTACTTAAGATTATCTTATATTGTTGACGTAACTTTATTTCTGTAAGCGCGACTCTCATTTGTATAGGCCAATGGCCTAATCAGATTAATAAATCAATACATAGAAACATTTGTCTTTAAAGGGAATAATTTTTAATTATAACAGAAAATGCATTACAGTTTCATTCAAACAAATAAAAATAAGAATTTCATATATGATTTTCCAGCAGCGATAATAGCCAAATAATAAAATTTTTATATTGTTCATTGCGTCACCACAAGAAATTTTGGGATTATTTAAAACTTTATTCAAATTAATTAATAATAATATTATACGCCGAAACGTTTAAAGCAAACAAATTATTCAATTTACCTAACAATCCTCCAGCGATTATTAGTTTTAATTTCATATTTACTTGTTGTTTTCTAGCATGTAATATTTGTTTACGTACAAATATGACGTAGGATAATATATTGATCCTCTATTAATTATAATTTGAATGATCTGAATTGTAAACTGATCGCTTTTCATAATGATTCTATTTTCATCAAATATATTCCACAATATACAATCATTCGAAAATTCAAACTCTTTTAACCTGCCACTCAATGTTAACGTCATGTTCATTGTCCATCTTTAATATAGGTGTGAAGGGTAACATTGATGTACAAATGGCGACGCGCGACGCGAGCGTCCATCACCCACCATTCGGTTCACGCGTCAAACAGCGATACATGTAAAATGGTACGAAATGTCACGGGCAAACAATGACATTAATTTTGAAACAATGAACCATTATTAATTAAAAATTTTCCTACTTGAGTTATTATTGATTTAAAAAAAATTGTCAACACTTGTTAATTTTGACTTTTGGGAGCCATCAATTGGATGAATCTGAAAATATCGTGTGTAAAATAAATATCACAATTTTTGTTAAAATAAACTAAAAATACTTAACTAAAAGTATTTTTTTTCTAGGAGTCTATATATTATTTAATTATAAATAAAGTATAATAGTAATTTTTTCTTTTTTATACACAGTTTATTACATGTTGCACTAATTACAAATAAATAAAAATAAAAATAATTGATGCATAATAATATATTATTAAAAAATAAAAAACTCTTTCACTTCTTGCAAAGATTGATAAATTGACAAAAAATTAGTTTTATTAATCAATCACAGTTACTCAGCTTTTTATTGTGTTCTGTTTTTAACTTTTTATTTATTGGAAGGGTCTTGAATATTGTAAACTTAGACGAAAAAAATATCTGTTTATAAGAACCATTAAAAAATCATATTTAAAGTGCTTAGAATTTTTAAAATTATATAAAGCACAATTGATTTGTATCAGTTATGAGGCTAATTATTGTGTTCTTTTATGATGACTTAAATGTTAAAAAATGTTCTCGTCATTAAAAAAAAGTAATCGGGCCTTATATGGTAACATCTTAGAATAATACATTTTTGAATTCAATTTTATAACATCTTTAAAACAATATAACATTATTATAACATTATAACAATTTAAAACCGATCGGGTAAATTATTATTTTGTGGACATAAACGAATAATACTGTTTAACAGAAAAATAAATATTTGCAGTGTAAGTAAATTTTTTAATTCTAGTAACAGTACTTCTAATTAATGAAGTCAATTCATTTGAGAATGTGTTATTTTTGTTATACAGTGCAAGAAAAATAATAGTGGATTGATTTGTTAATGATTCATTTTTTATTTGTCAATTCCTTTAAAAAACCAATGTAAGCTTCGACCTTATTGGTAATAAATAACATATGCTAAATAATATGAACAGATTTGATAAACTGACATAGACTTTTAAAAAAACTTACATTGAAAAAAGTTGTACACCATTTTTTTAAATTTAATTGTAGTGATATTAATTAAGCCATCAAAGACATTTGAACCTTTCGTTATTTTCTAAGAGAAAAAACAAATAAATTTGGAGTAAACCAAAATGAATTATTTTTTGTTATTGAAGTTTAAAATTGATAAATAACTATGATTTAAAAAGTGCTCTTCATAAATTAAACTGGAAAACTCAAAATTAAGAGGCTCCAATGTAGTAATTTTACTACATTAAAAAAATAACGAAAACAAGCTGTTTTGATTTGGAAGACAAAGATTGGCTAACGAATACTTTAGAGATAAAGTCCATTTTCCATGAGTAATTAAGAAAGGCGGGTAATAAAATGGAGACCCAAATGAAAAGTACGCCAAAGTAAATTGAATTTAAAAATTAAAGTAGCATTTTTTAAAGGCTTATATGTAAATCTGTTCTAAAATAATTTGATACATTTTATTTATATTAATGTTTCAGTTTTTAAATTGATGGAGAGTTTACTGAAATTATTTATGAAAATGGACTCGAAGATTCTTCCTTTGTGAGTATTGTTTGCTCGAGACAAAATTTTGATATTTTGAATCTCAAAATCAAAATAATGATCAGATTGTCATGCACGTTGTGATAAACCAGTATTTAGATTGCCTAATTCATAATCCCGTTTATGTTCGTAAATGCGAGTTTTACGTCTCCTACCTGTGTCACCGATATAAATTTTATTGTAACATTTACAATTTATCAGATATACTATACAAGATAAGTTTTCTTTGTTATCTTTATCTTTATTAAAAATAAAATAAAATGTATTAATTGTAAGGTTGTTAGTGAAATAAATATTATTATTGTATATTTTTAAAGAAACACTAAGACGCTCCTAAAATCCCTTAACCTATTCCAACGACATCTTAATTTCAGTTTTATTTTAATTTACATTCAAATTTTTCTTTTAAGACGAATTATTAAAAATTCCATGGATTCTTGTTTTGATTATTTTATCTATTAATTGAAGTGGGTAATTATTTTGCATGGAATTTATGGAATTTTATGTCGCTTAATTTAACACATCTAATAATAGAACCTTTAGTTACCCGTGCATAAATCGCCAAGTTTGTTCCTGGTTCCACACTTGGGCCAGGCCGGGGGCCCCTAGTCTGGGCCTAGCTTGAATTTTCCAATGGCTCGAGCTTAGGCCCGGCTAGAGTAGAGTTCGTAAAATTGACGACAGATGGAGTTACTATTATTCTGCTTGTTTACTCATTACATGATAGTTTCAAGTATCAAGCTTTACAAGTGGCAATCATTGCAAATAAATTCACAAAAAAGCCTAAAATAAAAAGCACTCTGAGAGTCCGGAGGCTTCAAGCAATCGTAAGTATCCCATACCCACGCGAAAAAAGTTTCAGTAGGTATTTATATCAATTAAAAATAATATTTTCAAATTAAGATTGCACGTACCTCAAATTAAGAAAATTTTGTCGCTGAATTAAAAAGGATAATTATATTGTTGTTTATGTAATGATGTTTAAAACTTTTAGTTGTAAAAAAAATATTTATAAAAGCTGAAACTTCCTTTTAACACATAACCGGCTGTAGCATACGTATCAGAAAAAAATCTACGGTATCTTCATTTATACTCATTTCCAGGTTTATAGCACTTTTGATCAAAATTCATTATTGTTTATTAAAATCTCTGTATATTCAAAACCTCTGTAAGTCAACAAATTTAAACAAAAAATACTTTTTCTTAATTTTCAGTTTTAATTAGGAAAATAAAGAATAGCAAAGAATTGAAAATAAACTGGGGCCAAGCCTGGGCCAAGCTGGGCAATTTAGCCTGGCAATAAAACCGGGACCTGGCCTAGTTTTACCAAGCCTGGGCCCAGTTTGGGCCATGACTAAATTTCTGCACGGGTAGACCAACTTTGTGAGTAAATATATCATGAGAACTGTAATTTAAATAACGTCCTAAACAAGAAATTTTTTTACAATTTGTTTGTTAAATTACCTTCTGGAGTTTCATAATTAATAAATGTAGATGAACAATCTAATAATAACCTTCTTTTTTAAAATTCAATTTAATTTAATTTTCCATATTGTTGAAAGTTTTAAGGAATTCATCTATTTTTGCAGTAGGAACGATTGCTAGGATATGATCTACATACCTTTTGTACAGAATAGGAGTAAAAGTAAAATGATCAAAAGCCTTTTTTCCGATATCTTCCATTACTAAATTAGTGACAACAGAGGATAATGGGGAGCCTATAGGGCACCCTGAAACTTATTTAAAAAATTTATTATCAAAAGAGAAAACTGTGTTATAGTAGCAATCAAAAAATTGATTTATGGAGATTATTGTCTATATAATGTGAATCAGGAACTTTAATATATTTAAGCACCTTTTTAAATCCAAACTATTCTTTATAAAAGCTTGAGTTTTACAGGAAATTGGTTTTGAAAAATTTGAGCATATGCTTTAGAAACAACACTGTTATGTGTTTTAATTTGTATGCTATGCTATTATTTATGAAACTTTTCTTTTCCCTTCCAAGTACAATATCATTATATTTTTCCTCTAGAATTAGAACAAAACTAGTTTTGATATTTTTGTATGACGCGTCATTCTTTAATAGATTTTCTAAAGCTGTTATATAATCATTCCAATTTGCTGCTACGGTTATATCAACTTTGTCAGCTACTAATACTACTCAATGTTTATGTTTAATTAAAAATTTTGTAGCAGGTTCATCAATGTTATTTCTAATATTAAATTTATTTTAAAAATCATAATTTGAGATTATTTGAGTTGTAATTTTTCTTATATTTAATTTTAGTTCGTGATTTTTTTACAGTTTTGATGCAATTTTCAATATTAGCTATGCTGTTACTTGTCCGTATTTCGTTGACAATAAAATAAATACCATTTTTATTCCTTAATGCCAAAATTTCTGCAATCTTAATTGGGATTTGTATGACCAAAATAACACATTCTCAGACGGCTTCTTCTCATTGGCTTCATTAATGATAATAACGGTAGAAGAAATCTTGCAGTGTGGATGATATTCCAGTCACTGAATATATAGATATATGTATATATATATATATATATATATATATATATATATATATATTATATATATATATTTATATCTGTTTTATATACAGTCTCTCCAGTGTAAAGAGAACAGTCTCTCTAGTGAGCCTCGTACATCCACATA
>JAAAKG020132888.1:0-14361 GCA_010014905.2 Druon quercuslanigerum
TAAAAAATAATAGTATATAATATATATATATTTAAATTCTTAATACCTCTTAAGCTTACTCGAATTTTTTCTAAAATTGTGTAATCTTCAAAAATAAAAAATTTTATCTTTAAAATATTTGATATTTTTTGACTTTAGGAAATTATTTGGAATGTTTTGAAATCTGCTAAAATTTTCTCTTAAAATAGAAAATCATTTGGAAATTAGCGGATGAATCTTAAAGAATTTTTTTTATTCTTTAAAAACTTTTTAAAAAATGCGCCAACTGTTATGATTAAAACATTCGTATGAATAAAAATGGCTTGTATTAATATAGGAATTAAATTGAATCACAAAAATAATAAAAATATTTACAGCAACTGTTTTGATAAAATAAACAAGAACAATAATAACAATGACATACACGGTTTTTGTGGCAAATATATTTTTTCTGAATAAAATCTAAGTTTCGTTTTATAATTTAAATATATCTTAATCTTCGAGATTTCTGGAAATATTCTTAAAAATAATATGTGTTTGATAATATATAGTAAAATTTAATAATCAAAACTTTTGATAAACAAATTCAAAATTTGGGAACTTTTGCGAACAAAAAAAATTGGTTGCATTGAAACTGTTTTGAATTATTATACGAATGATTACTAGTCATCAGAATATTTAAAAAGTTAACAATCAACATTGCTATATACAATTCTTGTGGCAAAATATTTAAATTTGAGGTTATTCAATGAAAATTAAAAAATCATTGTAAAAGCAACTACATTTTGAAAGTAACGATTGTTATATTTATTGTTACTTCCTTAACTCTATTGTTATAAAAAAAGAACTCGTTAAAAGAAATGAGTTATTTCTGATCACCGATTATTGCATATCAAAATTGCTGAAAAATATTGCTCAGGAAATCACATTTAAACATTGGTGCAATGTTGCCAATATTGTTATGTTACATTTGAGCAATGTTGTCGCAATACTTTGGGCCGTTGGGGTTCATTTAGCATTTTTCAGAGTGTATTAAAATTTATATTCTGTATTGCTCGAAAATATAGCTTAGACGATTATATTGCTATATTGATACAATGTTGCCAGTACTGGCATGTAACGTTGTTGTAAGGTTACCAATATTGTTATGTAGTTTTATAGAATTGTTATTGCAATAATACATGTTGTTTGGGTTAATTTAATATTTTTAGGGTGTATTTCAATATTCTGTGTTGCTAGGAAATATTGCTGCAATATCTTGTACTATTGGCTTTCATTAAAAAATATTTACAGTTTGCTCAAATGTATATTCGGTATTTTTAGGTAATACTGTTCAGGAGAAGACAATCATACCTTGCTGCATTATTGATATGTAACATTTTCGCAATTTTGTGATATTATTTCGTGCTTTTAAGGTATTTTTTAAGGATTTTTAGACTACATTCAAATATATATTGAACTTAAATGTATATACTGTATTGCTAGATAATATTGCTTAGGAGAGGACATCCATACATTGCTTCAATATTTTAAGAATCTCTTCAAATCTATTATCTACATAATGTTCAAACTCTAAGCTTTTGTTATTTGCCTTACACTTTTTAAAAATTAAAATTAAAATTATCGTAAAACTACCAGCTTGTTCCGCAGGTATGATATGCAGGCTAATATATACAGCCATTCCTCGAGAAACTGAATTGCGAAAACTGTATAACACTCAATAAAAAAGAAATGGTCTCAGGGAAAACTGATAAGTCCTTTCATCATAATTCCAAAGAAAGTAACTTTTGTCATAAAGTGATCACCACGTGACCCACTTGGAGTTCGCATTATCGAGGCCAGTGTTACGTGCGTCTAGTAAACCATTGACGAGGTTGTAAATTCACATAAACCATCTCTGACAGCCCTGTGGTATTGCACCGATAGCCATTCATGCTCTCGCCTCTGTAGTCGTAAAAGTGATGCGTTAATTGACGTTCATTCGACGAATTTTTTTTCGCATTCTTAAACCCGGCCAAATTTTATTATGCATAACATTTTTTAAATAATTATTTCCTTCTTAGAAAGTCCATCAAGATTATTATAATTATCAACCATTAATTCATTAATGTATATTTTGGGGGTTTAGACAATTTTAAAAATAAGTATGACAAATATGGCATTAAGCGATCATCTAAAAAATGTAGGATTTAATTTAAGTCATATCGTAAATGCGTTTACTGTTAGCTATCTTACTGGAGGCATTGTGTCTAAGATGGTCACTCCGCTAAAACGGTCAATCTTTAATAATTGACTAGTTAAAAGAAATAAACGACAGTTGTTGGTACGAAAATATTGTGAATTGAAATAAACACCGATAACAAATGATTTTTAAAAGTATATATGTAAATTGAGGTGAAAATATGTGATTATAGATATCACCTATTTTTATTACATTATTGAATACTTTACTGTATGTTAATGTTGCAAGTCTTATTCGTTCTCCAAACTATCGTTTAAGCTTTGTAATAATTTAAAATTGCGACTCAATCAATTGAACATAATAAAAATATAATAAAATAGCTACTCGCATATAATGCTCATAACCTTGTATATATAAATTAGTCAGCCGAAAGGGCTTTTTGCCATCTCTCGACTTGCAGTAGAAATATTATTCTAAATGCTACGTCATATTTATACTATTATTTTTATGAGAAATAATAATTTAAAGTGAATAATTTTTAGTGAGTAAGTTATTTTTAAATAATTTGAAAGTGAACAATAAATTAAAACTTAGAACAAAATGGATGGAAATTCTACAATAGGTGCAAAAATATTGTACAAAACATAGTGCTGAAATTAGTGGAAAAATAATAATATTTTAGTCAATTCTTTGAGTCTGACCATTTTATCCGAGCATATTTGTAAGCGACGTTTTAAAACTCCCAATGCATAAAGATTCCCAAATTATAAAATTAACGAATTTAAGCAACTAAAAAATGTTGTTCTTAACTAATATTGAGTATTTAAAAAAAATTATAAAATTTGCAAACAATAATTTTGTACAACATTTTAAAAATAGATTAACTAATTTCAATAATAAATAATTATTAAAGGGATATTACCTCACAGAAACCTTACATTGAATGAATACAAATTTTGCGTTACTGCCCGCTGAATAATTAAATATTTTTTTATTAAAATGTTGTTAATTGTATGAATTCTGAAACTTTAAAATTCGGATATTTTAGTATTGGATATTTTATAAATTAGCAAATATTTTATCGGGAATATCCAAATTGGGTAATATTATCACCTGTTCGAAAATTGTGTTATTTATTAATTTCTCAGTTCGTTATTTTCATATTTCGGCAATTTTATAATTTTAGGTATTTTATATTTGTAAAATTTTCTTTTTCGGGAATTTTACGTTATAAGAATTCTAAATATTCAATCAGAGCTATTGTGTACCAATTTGTTGTAATAACAATAATTGTTTTAATAATAAATTAATATGATAAATAATCAATAATAAATAATATATAATTTATATAATACATAATTGAATAATAAATAATAAATAAATAATTATTAAATATAATTAATAATATAATAATAATTGTTTTAGTGAATTTTGTTGCTGCAATATTTTTTAAGAGCGCTTTCATTTTTAAAATAATAATTATGTATTATTGCATAATAGGGATTACTCCGTATCGGTTTTTGACAAGTGAATTTCTCCTCGCTATTTTTATTGTTAATAACAAAAAGTATAATAAATAGCACAAGTCAACAATTTTGTTGTGAAAAAAATAATTCTCAAGAAGATATAATAGGAAGCATGATATTTTTCAATCAAGAAATCCCTGAAATAATTTCCCTCCTCCTCCCACCCTAGATTCCCCTCCTCTACTTCCCCTTCTCCTCGCTTCTTCACCTAAGACTACTTTTTTCTAATTAATCTTCTCCAACCCTCCATTCCTCTCCCATACTCACCCTCATTTCTAATAATTTCCCCTACTTCTCCTCACTTGAACTCACGCCTCATACTTCTCCTCTATCACTTCACCTCCATCACTTCACCTCCATCATTTTCCCTAAAACCTACTACTGAGCTACTATAATCTATACTCAATTCCCTTGCACTTCTGCTCTTCTTCTTCTCATTTTTCCTATTCCCCGTCCCCTCTAACCCCCTTTATTTTTTCTACTTTTTCACCTCTTAGTTTTTCGTATTTCGTCTCATTTCCCCTACTAACGCTTTCCTCATTTCCACTTACATCCCCTTTCCTTATTTCTCTGACTTCTATACCTTTTCCCCCATTTACTCCCACATATCTTGCTTCCTCTTATTTACCCCATGCAGCTACTTCCCCTTTACTCATTCCCTCACTTCGCCTACTCTTCCGCTATCACATCCTCTTATATCCCTACTGTCACTTCCCTAGTTTCCCCACCTTTAATACCACCCATTTCTGTATTTCTCATTCCCTCATTTACCCTCACTAGACATCCTTGAAAAAAGTTACTTCCCCTTTACTAATTCCCCTCACTTCGCTGTTTTTCATCTCCTCATTTCCCCTCACCAGCCCTCCTTGAAAAAAAAACGATGAACGGATGGGCATCGAGCCCATACTAGGAGGTCTTGAGCCTGGGACTATGAAACCCTGAAAATGGAAATTTTAGTCAGATGACATCTTTACTAGTTTTTCGAGAGATATCGCTTTTAATTGACCCAAGTAGTATTATTAAAAATAAGATTTTTTAATTGCCTTTATTTTCAGTTAAATGTACATTAGTTTTGTTCTGTAATTAATTGTTCAAAAGATTTTTTTTAAAATAAAATAAGATTTTTTATGTAATCAGTCCTGCCTTAGACATTACACTTTATAATTTAATTTACCTAGATTCCGTTCGAATAAACATTTTCAAAAAAATGTTATGTTTGTTTGTAAATTTGGTAAATTCTTTAGTACTGTTTCGCAGGTCTGATTCACATCGTATAAAGAATTAATTGCAGCGCAAAATAATATTACAGACCCCAATGCCGTTAAAAAAATCTTTGTTACAATTAAAATTTTACTTTGATTTATGACTTCAGTTGGGCTGTAGATTTTACTTTAGCTAATGCTTAAATTAAAATTTATTATTAAATTTTAATTATAAATAATTGAATTGCAAGTTTCATTCACTTTTTTGTTGAATTTCATTCACAATATTTTTCTACGAAAATCCTTGAGAGTTCTAAGTTACTATGACTATAATTTCAGCATAAAGAATTTAGAATCAAGGTATGGGATACAGTGTTACATTAAGAATTATCTTGCAGAATAAATTTGTTATTTTCCGTCTCTCTGTATTTTTTACATTTGAAATTAAAATTTGTAAAATTTCCTCCATTTTTACCTCATAGAATTCAATAATATTCGTGAAAAATATAGGCGTTTACAGAAACCAACATTGTATTAATATTTAATTAAACTTGTCTTAATTTAGAGAAGAAAATTGGTTGAATTAATCAATATAAAGACTTTCCAAAAATCTTCACTGAGAACATCATTTTTTGTCATATTCACATATGATTGCCAATTTTTTTTGTGGATTTGAAAAAAATATTATTATCCATTTTCTTTGACGAGTGCTTGCTAAAAATAAAAAGAATGTAGCTTTTTTTATTATTTATTATAATAATTTTGTAATGGTTGCAGAGCATTTTATTTATTTATAGCAGTTTTAGAGAAGAGCTCGTTTTGAACACAATGGTTCGTTAAGCTGATATAAATTTCCAATTAGAAAAATTATAAATATTTCTTTTTGTATTGTATAAAAATTCCAAATATTTACGTAAAATATAAGATTTCTTTTCGGTTTAAAAAATATAAGCCACAAATGAGCAAATTCTCCGTATTATTTTAACAGTGTGCCAACACTGGTTATTGAACAATTGTATGAGGAAAAATATAGCCAAAATTTTATTACCCAGAGGGGACTTGATGAATTACGTAATGCAATAATAGAATAAATGTCATATTTGTATAGATCGTCTTCTTAACCCAGTCACACTTAATTTCTTGCTTTTGCTCAATTATTCACTTTCTTAACCATTAAAAAACTCATTTTTGTGGTAACAAACATAAATTATCAAAGGGTTAACTCAAATAATCGATTTTGATTAGTTTTAGTTGTTTCATAGTTTTTAGGGTACTAAACAGTGGGCCAAACAATTCTGCAAAAAAAAATATATATTTTCGGTAACTTCTTAACAGTTTAACATTTAGGACCGGTTTTCAAGATTTTATTCAAATTAATGATTCTCAACCTTACACTGATATTCGATTTTTTGAACTCTTATATACTAATAATATTTAAGTCCTTTGTCAGTTGACGACAAAACATATAAATGGTGGTTTTGTTCATTTATTTTCAGAAAATTTTTTCAAATATACAATTTTTTTAAAGAAATGAAAAATTTTCACATTTTGATTGTGTAAAAATTATTATTCCATGGAAAATTATTGCTAGGCATGTTCTGAATGGTTTTTAGTTAAAACGAACGAACGAAACGAATTTCTTTTTTGCAAACAAGTATCAATAAACTCTTCGTACGTGATTTGTAGTTAAACTCAACGAACATTGAGCAAAACCCTAAGTTTTTAATTAATATCTATTTTAAACAATTTTACAATTGAAACGTTTTTTAACCTAAAAGCACCACTTCTTCAAAAAAAAATTATTAGTAAATACGTTCTGCGCTACACATAATAATTGCGCTACACATATGGAACTAGTATTTAACGATCTATATAATTTTTATTAAAATTTGTTAAAAAAATATTTTTTAATCCGATGGGTATAATTAAATAATATTTGTCTATGATAAATATTTGAAACAAATTAGAGAACTGTTTAATACTGGTTCAATTTAACTAAATGTTCTACAGAACGTGTTTGTTATTAATACTTTTCCGTGAAGGTATGGTATTTTTATGTTGCAAAATGGGTAAAATATTATTTTATTTCTAATTAATATTTATAAAAATAATAAATTTAATTCAATACTGTTTAAATTTAACTAAAAATCACACAGTAGGAGTCTATTAATACTTTTTGGCTTAAAAATTGTGTTTTTATGAAGAAAAATATCTAAATTATGGATTGTCTTGCAATAAATCATAAAAATGGTAGGTATGGATTAGCATTAATTAGTTTTGACTACAAATTATTCAGCATGTGTTTAGTAATAAGTCTACGTCAAATTTTATTTACAAAAACAAAATTATCGAAATTTTTAATTTATATATAAAATTTTTTTATTAATAATATCTTATAAACAGATGCCCAAATGTTGTTAAAAAAACATAACAGATTTCGATTTTCTTCCCGAAAATAATTTAGTACAATTTTTCATGTTTTATTGTCAGCTTAAGATAGATCCAGATCTTATTCTTAAGATTACTATTAAAAAATCAAATAAATATTTGAAAACTTACAATTTGTATTTTTTTAATTGAACTAAAACTTAATCTTTTTTGCGTAGTTTTGTATCAGAACATTTTTTTATATGGCCAATAGAAATGAAAAATTATTGCAGCAGGTTCCTAAATTTTCAATTGTTAATAATTTTTAAAAATTAAAATTTTTCAAAAATTGTTTGGTAACTTTGGCTTTGACAGGTGATCTTTAACATATGACCTGCCAATATTGACCTTTGACCGTTCATCTTTGACACCTGACCCACGAATTAGATAAATAAAATAAAAAATAAAATTGTTCTAACTTTTACGATGGCTGTAAAGTGGGGGTAAAGTAGTGCATTTCAAGCATGGTGACGTCAGAGGGAGAAAAAATGTACATTTTCTCCCTAGAGAGAAAAATTGTGACGTCAGAGGTCAATAACAGCCATCGAAAATATTTCAGTTTCTCATTTTTTCAACTTCAACGAAAATTTAATGTGATTTTAATTTAGTATATAAGCTAATTTAAGATTAATTTTCAATAAAATAATTAAATTTTCAATATACTTGAACTTTCTTAACAGATTATTGAAATTTCGAACAAAAAAGATGAATTTTTAACCAAACGATCGAATTAAAAAAAAAGGATAAAATTTCAAAAATGACTTGCATATTCAATTGAATAATTAAATTTTTTAGAAGACAGATTAATTTTTTGTTTAAAAAGGTTCATTTTAAATCCAAAAAGATAATTTTTTTGCCAAAATAGATGAAAATAAACGAAAAAGTTGAAATACCAAGAAAAATGGATGATTTTTTAACAAAATATTTGTCATTTTCAACAAAGGGTTTAAAATTTCTACCGGATACTGGAATTTTCCACCTACAAAAAACAAATTTGAACCAAATAGTCAAATTTTGAAACAAAAAATATTTAACCAAAAATAGTTCAACTTTCAATGCATTCTCAATGAAAAATTAAATAGTTCATATTCAAACAAAATTAAAATTTAAATAAATAATTGTGTTTTCAACATACAAAGATGAATTCTTAATCAAAGCGATGAATTTTCAACCAAAAAAGGTGAATTTTGAATCACAGGGGAATTTTCAACCAAAATGATGAATGCAAAATCAAGAAAATGAATCGTTAACAAAGTATGTCAACTTTTAATAATTCAATTTTCAACAAAAGAGATTAATTTTCAATTTTTAATTTTCTAACAAAAAAATCGAGGAAGTATTTAATGAAAATTGTTCAACTTTTAAGTCAAAAGACAAATATCTTGTGGAACAGTTGCATTTTCAAACCGAAAATGTCAATTTTAACCAAAAATATTATTTTTCGACTCATAAAGATGAATTTTTAAGAAAAAAGGTTCATTTTAAAAGAAAAAAAGACATTTTAAGGTAAAAAATTAATTTTATATAAAAGAAGACGAATTTCCAATAAAAAGAAAATATTTAGTCAAAAACGGAATAGCTACATTTTTAGTTTTAAAGATTAATTTTTTAAGACAAAAAATCAGTTTTTTAACGAAATATAGTTCAAATTTCAACCAACGAGGTATATTTTCAAATAAAATGATGAATTTTTAAATAATTGAGTTTTCTTAAAAAAAAATGAATCCCAAAACGAATAATGTCATACTAGATATTACGTTTTCCTTGGTCATTAATATTTAAAAATCACAATCTTAATCTAACGATATTTATTGCATAACATTTTTTATAAATAGAATGGAATAATTTAAAATTTAAATTAACGAGTTTCAAATTTACTGTCCTTGACAGGTGAAGTGCATCTTCTAGAAATCTCCTGACTTATGCAAGATTTTTTTCAAAATCTCTGACTTTCCCCGTTCAATAAAATTTCCTGCCTCTTCCCTGATTTTTCACTTGACCTGCTAGCTTTCAATATATTGAGAAAAAAATTCTTATGTTTAAAAAATTCTAATAATTATGGTTAAAGTTGAAAAAATCGGGAATAAATAACAATTTATGAAATATTTTCGACTGTACGTT
Source organism: Druon quercuslanigerum (assembly GCA_010014905.2). NCBI lineage: Eukaryota > Metazoa > Arthropoda > Insecta > Hymenoptera > Cynipidae > Druon > Druon quercuslanigerum. The sequence continues at coordinate 9,438 of JAAAKG020132888.1, forward strand.
CATGATTTTCACCGAGATAAAATAAACAATCTATTGTTAAAATAATGTGATTTTCTACTTTTAAATAAAACAAAAAATTAGAAATCACAAGAAAAATACCAAAAAACTGTTCAGCAGACTTCTTTCGTTTAGCTGTGAACAATTTCAAAAAAGTATTTTTTCTTCAAGGCAATAAAAATTCCAAAACCATGAGCGAAATTCAAGGATTTTTTCATGTTTTTAAATAAAAAAGAATTCATGGACCTTTCCAGGTTTTCAAGAATTTCCAGGCCTTTACTTTTATATCTTTTAACTCTAGATCAAACTTAAACTATTTCCCGTCCTAAGATAGTTTTAAAGTGCAAACCTTAAGCTTTAAGATACAATATAATTTGCTTTGCAAATTAAACCTAAGGGCAATGCATTCTTTTTGTATTCAAATTGAAAAAAATGCAGTTAAGGAGACCCAAATGATTTGATCAGCCTTAGGAGAAGGTGCGGTAATACATAAAACGTATAAAAAGTGGTTCCAGAGAGTTGACAATGGTGATTTTTGAATTAAAATTCAAAAAGAATTCTTGATCTCAAATGCTCCTTGTCGGACGTAATTGTATTCATTGAAACGTTTTGAGGCCAAGTCTGCAAAACCACCACCTTTCAGATTGTGTTTTAAAGTTTGAGCGTCCTAATTTAATACAACCTTATGACGGACATTAAATTGAATGCGCCGAATTACCTTGCAGGCATGATAACCGAACAGTCAATAAAAATAGAATTATCTGTTCTAAAAATATTTTTTCCCTGTTGTATTTTCGTCTGAGAAAAACGGTATCATTAAGAAGCTAAGAAAAGCCGCTGCGCAGAGCAGAGTTCCAGGAAGAAGTATTTCCTACGCCTTCTCTCGATTTCGACTTGAGATTCTTTCTCTCCTCGTTAAGAGAATTAAGGACTCGTGGAATCAGGATTGGAAAAAAATCATGGGCCACCTGCTGCCGATGATGATGGCAACTGCCCACGACGACGGGACGCCAAGTCGCTCTGCGCCGCGCCGATGACGTTGGGGAACATCGTGTGGGGGCAGAAACATTGTGGACATTGTGTACAACCTGCATCATGTCTTCCCGGACCCATCCAATCCATCGATTCGTATCATGCACAAAAACCCCAAGCAGTTCCTCATGTGAACGGTCCGCTCTGTGCTGTCGATCGATCACGAGAAACCGCAACTTGCGAAAGAAGTTGAGACAAAAGCGAGTTTCGATAGGGATGATGCATAATTTAGAGAATACACTCTTTTTACCTCCGCACTTTTTAATTCCACCTCAATTTTAAAAATTACCATTTATTAACCACTTTTTACAATAATTCAACTTGCTACTGTTAACCCTGTTTGTCTATTGAAATTAGGGAGAGGGTAAAAGTTTATATCGATCTTCAGCTTAAATCCTGAAGGAGAAAGACACACATAAGGAAAATTGTCCAATTGTAAGCAAACTTTAGAACCTCAAGTGGCAATCCAATTATTATAAGGAATTTTATATTTCATAACGGAATAGTTATGTTAATAAATAAGTTAAAAACACATAGAGTGTTATTGTAGTTAAGTATCAGAATTTTCTTAATGAGCTCATAATCGACTTTGGCAGAATAAAGTAGAAGAAGTAATAACTTAACTATATATAGCCTAACTTCCCTCTCATACTTTTCCTTCTCCCTTTACTTCACAATTCACTCCCACACCCTTCCCTTACTTCTACGAACTGTACTCCCCATCTTATACTCTACAATTAAAATTTTCCTACTATTATTCCCCTCACTTCACCTATTTCTCCATCCTCACCCTCGCTAACTTTATAAAAATTAATCAAAGTAAGCACCTCAAACTTACAAAAAAGGGTTTTGTAGCCTGTTAAGACGTTCATTAAATCGTTAAAATATCTTCATCCCATGTTTTCCTTTCCCTTCTTGTCGCTACTGCTAGCTCTCCTACTTTCCCTCTCCGTTTTACCCCTCCCCAATACTTTTCCCATACTCCCCACGCTTCCACTAACTCCTTCATTTCCTCTCCTCTTATTCTCACTACCTTTACCACACCTACGTCCTATATACTCACTTCCCAGGCGTCCTCACCACTCGCTTTCACTACTTTACCTGGCTCAGTTTCCTTCACTTCCCAAACGTCTCCTCCAATCGCTTTTCATACTTAGTCTTGCTTATTATACAAAAAATAATGAAAGTAGCCCCCTCGCGCCTACAAAAAAAAACGGATTCGTAATATTAATTAAGTCGTTAAAATGATTACCCTATTACTTGTTTTCCCTCAACTACTTCTCCTTCTTTCTCATACTTCCCCTTCCCGTACATAATTCCCCTCTTCTCACTTCCCTTACTTTTTCTACTATACCTAATTTTTCTACTATACTATATACTATTTTACTTCTTGATCCTAATTCTACCCCGCCTTTGTTCCCTCTCCAGACTACCCCCACCCCAATCCATCTCTATCCTCTACACACTTCTCCTAACTTACTCTCCTTCCACTTCTCCTACTTCCCCTTCCCACACTTTCCTTGCATGCCCATCACTCGAATTTACTACTTTCCCCCCTCACTTTCCTTCGTTTATCCTACGTCTCCTCCTTTTGCTCTCCACATTAACCTTTGCCCATTACAAAAAAAATTATAAAAGAAGGCTCCTCGCGTTTACAAAAAAGGATTTCATAACCTATTAAGTCGCTAATTAGTTCATTAAAATTTCCCTATTCCATGCTTTCCTACTCACACTTCTTCTTCTTTCCTCTATTTCCTCTCCCTATCCGTCATTCCTCTCTTCTCAATTCCCCTAATTTCTCTGTTATATCTTCTTTACTTTCCCTCCATAACGCCACTTCTAATACCCCTACTTTACCATCCCTCCTTTCGCGCACAATACTACTTATTCCATCCTCACCACACTTTCTCTCACTCCCCCTCCTCTCACTTTTCTCACCTCTACCACTCTCCTCTACCCTACTTCTAATTTCCTCAGTTCCCGCATTCTCACTCACTTCCCTTTACTTTCACTCGCTGAAAAAAGTATAAGGGTTTGTAAAGAAAACCGTAACAAAATAATTTAACCCGCAGTGGTCACACTATGTCCAATGGACCCGATGCTAACTTCGTCTTCGTACCTTCAAAGAGTAAGTTTAGAGTGGAACTAATTCCTAATAAAATTAATAATAACATAAATAAATAATTAATTATTAATGAATAAGTATTAATTACTAATAGTATTTATTAATAAATAATAATTATTAATAGTTATTAATTATTAATAAAAAATGCAGCTGTTCCATAAAAAGCGTTTTTTCACTTTATTTTACACTCTCAAACCTGGCGTATTTGATTTTACGAGTTTCATGAGAGTTGATAAAAACAAACTCTAAATTAAATATAAAGTTTTCTCAAAACTCGCTAAAATAGTATTTTTTCTGAAAACTATACTATTTTGAGGGTAAAACGCTGTAAGTTTGTTTGCTCCATCACCAAAGTTGAAATTTTGATGAATATTTTTTTGAAAAAACTCAAATTTCTCGGATTGTTTCTCTCGCGTTTTTCTATGATAAAAAAGTTTTAAAAGGGAGAAGAAATGGTTAGAGTATAAAGAGAAAGTCTTAAACTGAATTATAATAAATATTGTTGAGAAAATCCTTTATTTAATTTTCTTGTCGACGTTTTGAGAGTCAAATGCTCTTCTCATAATGAAAAAATGAAATTTATTTATTTTAAATTATTTTATTATTTTAAATTTATCAACTTTTAATTTAAAAGTGTGCTTATTAATTTTGTCAATGTAAATCAATTATTGATGATCTGCTTTCTTCTGAACATAATATACTTTTGAATATAAAAAAAACGGAACAAATTCGAGATGAACAAATTTTGTAAGAACATGATTTAATAATCAAACACATTAATTTATTCTTTTATAAATCTAAAGACTTACATTATGACACTGAATTGATACTTTCCTGATGAGGAGAGCATTTGACTCTCGAAACGTCGACAAGGAAATGGAATAAAGGATCTTCTCAACATCATTGAGGTCTTTTATAGGCTCTAAAGTATGTTACATTTTACATCTAGTTCAAGGTTTGAATCGATAAATAAAAAAGGACGAAAACGGCATCTGGTCCAAATGGAGTTGGGTCCATTGGACCCAGTGTTACTACTACGTTATGTTCAGGAAGTGGGACCACTACGGTTTTAATACATTTATGATAAATAGGTTTAGAAAACATTGAGTATTATGAAAATTAATCAAAAATTAAAAAAATTAAAAAAAAAATCAAAAATTATAATCACGCATAAAATTTTCCCAGCCGCTTCAGGGCGCTCGAGTTCGCCCCTGATGACCAGAAAATCAGTTTTCGAAAATTTAACTTTTTAATACATCACTTTGTAGAAAATTGCATGGCGCATCTTTTTTCTCGAGGCAAAAAAGTTGTCACTTTTACCGTTTCTGTAAAAAATAAACTTCCTTTTTCAGATCAGCAAATTTATTAAATATTTTCACTTTAACTTGCTCCGAAAGACAAAGTTCTTTATATTTTAAGACAACAATTTAATATTCTGTCCTTCAAACTGTTCTTAAGATAATGTGCAATTTAAAATTAATTGATTTTGTTTAATAAGAAAGTTATACATTTTTTTGACAATCAGTATCATAATAACGTTAGACAATTTTCAAACGCTTCGTTTATCGAGGAAATTTTGAGTAAGCCCTAGCTCCCAGCAATAAGAATTCTTAGTGGGATATAACTAAGTTTTCTGAAAAGTTTTACCCTAATTGAATTATTTGTTAAGAAAATAGGATCATTCAAATAGCAGTGACCGAGCACGTGAAGGGCGATAACTTCGGAGCCCGGTTGCACCGCGCTATTTAGCCCGTTAGAATACAACTATGT
>JAAAKG020132889.1:0-14359 GCA_010014905.2 Druon quercuslanigerum
ATAGATATATATATATATACATATATATATATATGTGTATACCTATCTCTATATATCTTCTTAAAAATAAAGCGTAAAAGATTAGATTATCGATAATCAAATTTTGAGAAAGCTTTTTCATAATGTATGAAAAATAAGTTAAAAACTCTGAATAAATTCACTCTCAATTTATGAAAATAATTTGTATCAAAAACATATTTCACTCCTTTGATTATAAATATTTAGTACAAATAATATGAAATAGTAAAAAACAAATATTAAGTAGCTCAAATTAATTTCTTTACATACAAATGACAATAAAAATGTTAAATTTCTTATTCGTATGCATAATGATGATACATTCTAAGCACTCTGAAAGGTGCATGTGCTTAAACTGTCGATAAACTATTCTACATACGTACTTACAATCAACATACAAGGTGGCCACAAAATTTCTTTAAAAGACAAATAACCTAATTCAAAACAAAAAGATGAATTTTTTGCAATCAAATGCGAAGTTTCAATCCGAAAAGACATGCGTGATAAACTATCAACCACATGGTAGATTTTCCAGAAAAAAAGTTGAAACTTTAACCAAATACAGTTGCATTTTCAACCAAATGATTAAAATATTTAGAAGACTTTGTTTGAAATAGGTTTAATTTTCGAGCAAAAAATCAATTTTTAACAGCATACTTAAACTCTATAGGTATAGAGATATATTTTGAACCAAATAATTAAACTTTAAAGTAAAAAAGACGAATAAATATTTCTTTTAAAAGCGTTCAAAATTAATAATTTAGAAATCAATTATTAAAAATGTATATTTAGTCAATAATTTAAACACTCTCTACTTTTTTCACGATTTAAAAACTTTGAATACTCTAAACACATGTTTGAACTTTAATGGCTTTAATTTTAATTTTAATTGTAGATAGTAAAGCATACGATAAAATTATAATTTTCTTTATTAAATTTAAAGAAAATGTCTCAAAATATTGTCTCTGAGTTTATTAAAGAAACCACGTCGCCCTACAAATCAATTCATTTGTCTAAGATTAGAATATGATAATGTTGAAAGTCAGAAAAATACGCAAAACATACATTTATATGTCAACACTGATCGTTCAGTGATACTTGTCTGCAATATTAATGAAACACTTGCGTTTCTCAATGATACTGTAGTATTAAAATGCAGCAAGGTTGCGTTATTGTAACAATGTCAATCCGACCCACATTCTTAAATAAATATTTAAAAATAAACACTTATATTTACCCGATTTTTCACTTTAAAAGTTCTCTATTTATGTACTTCTGTCAAATAATTACTCATTCAGGATGACTACTTAAATCCTGGAAAAAATGCCGGACAATTCCATGGCTTTTCTAGATTTCTCTACATTTTTCCAGGTATTATTTTTATAATATGGAGGAATTTAGGTATTTTGCTTTTTTTAAACAATCAATTCGGAATATCTACGCTAGTTGCTATCGCGAGTTTTTTTTACAAGTGATGAGTATTATTTATATATAAAACTAAATAACTTTTTATTCATTTTTCAAAGTGACTTTATGAAAGAGAAGTAATTTCCTAATGGTACAAGCACGATATTTACTAGATATTTTAAATTTATAAAATTTTTCAAGGCTAAATCACAGCAAAATAAATAAATAATATCTAATAAAAACATAATTATCAATTAATTGCATTTTCTTACAAAACTGTTAAATTTTGACCCAAAATATGATAGAAACACAATATCATTTTTGAATTTTCCTTAACTTTAGACTAGTTTTTTATTTTTAAAATTATTATGCTGCGTTAGCTGATTAATACAGTAAAAATAAGAAACACTATTTGAACGAATAAAAAATGGTTATCATTGCGTTTTTAGTGTGCTTCTTTATAATAATTTTAAAGTTGATTGGTGAGTTAATACACCAATTTTTATATTTTTAAACACTGATTTCCACCTTTATGTCAGAAAAACATTTCGAAAATAAAAACAAAAAATTTTCTAATTCACTAATCCCTAATTCAACTAAAAAACTTTTGCTTAAAAAATTCCTGACTCAGAATTAATTTCCTTTGAAAATTTTCATGCTCCAATGCAGAATTTTATTACTTTATGCAAATTTTCAGTTACAAGTTAGAATTTGTTAAAATTCGAAAATACGTTTTTGCAAGTCGGAGTTTTTATTACTTTCGAAAATTCAAGATCATAACTCAGAACTATAGTTGTTTTGAAAAATTCCCTGTTCTAATCCAGATTTTTAATTTCTTAAGAACATTTTCCGTCCCAAGTTAGATTATGTTAAAATTTGAAAAGTTCTTATTTTAAATCAAAATTTATTTTTTATTAAAAATACTTACAGAAGAAAATCATTTCCTGTAATTAGTTAAGATTATGAAAAGCAGGTTTATTTCAATAACTTCGCCCTGACTTTTCATGGCCAAAAGAATTTAATAAAATTCCAATATTGTCCAGATTTAGCAAGTGAATAGGCACCCTGTCATTATTAAATCTTAATTTATAATGCCAAATGAAAAAAAAAATAAAATCGTACCTGTTGCGAAAAGCGCACAACCCTTATTTTCAAAAATTCCTCCCTGTGTTAAAACGATGCGACCATTCCATATAAATTCCTATTTGAAATCACCATCTTCACTATTCGCGACGCGATCACAATTTTCTAGATCATACGGATTTCGGCAAAAAAATCACCATAGGATAAAGCAACGCGCGCACGACTGTTGCTTGTTTCGCACGTGAGTGCACTAGCTGAAGAGAAGGAAGAAGGGGCCTGTCGGGGAAGTCGATAGAAACACGTGGTTCGTGGGGGTTGTGTTTCACTTCTTCAGGGGTGTTTGTTTTTCAACTGCTTTAAAAATTCCAATTTTTGAAACGCTTTTTCTTCAATTTGGGAGTGCAAAAGGGGGAGAAAAGTTAAGACCTGGTGGTGGTTTTGTGGAGCAGAAAAGTCCTGCGATTGCTCCTCGCGAAAGGTAGAGTCAATTTGACCCTCAATATAGAGGTAGCACACGCGAACTGCTATTCCGCGCAACACCGAACGCGCCGACCACTATCATGATGCAAAAGTTACCAACGTTTCAACCTTCTATGGCCGACCGGGATTCAGGAAACATACCTCAAACGCCACCTATCAACCTTTAGGCCACTAGCAGTCTAGTGGCAGGCTCTACTGCCCCTGACCATGCCTGTCGAGAATAGTAGACTATTGTTGATTATCCATTGTCGAGGTTATACCTCCCTAGATTATGTTAGATTTCGCATTAATAGTTCATAATTTGCTATTTTTGTATTTGGTCACCATACCAACACCTTATTTCGATTATTTTCTTATATTTTGCTACTAATCAGGTTGATCGACAATATTCATTTTAAAAATTTTCTGACTTCACCCTCATTTTTACTGGACTAATTTTGTATTTTTTATGTCTACTAATATTTAGAGAACATCATTTTAGTCGTATAAAATTTTTAATATTGAGTTTTAAAGTAAAAAGTGTTATCTATATATTATATATTATAAATATATTATTATAAATATAAATTATTATAAAGTATTAAACTAGAACCTTCAAAAAATGCCCCAAAATGGTTTAACTTTCTACTAAATAGTTAAATTTTGAAACAAATTGTTAAATCGTCAACGTACAATCATAAATTTTTTTAATACATGGTTCAATTTTCAAAACAAAAAGTCGGAAATTTTAGAAAACAGAAAATTTAGGCCCAAAAAGAATAATTTTTAAGAAAATAGTTAATTTTAAATAAAGAAAGCTGAAGTTTCAACCATATAGTTGATTTTGGAACCACAGCAAAGTTAATATTTAATCAAACAGATGAATTTGAAAAACAATTTTTGCACTTGTAAATAGTAAATATTTTCAATTCCATATGAATTAATTCTAATGCCTACGGTTTCAAGGCGAAATATATTGCATTTTCAACAAAATGGTTGAATTTTCAATCATCAAAAATTATTTTTCAATGCAAGAGGACAAATTCTTAACAAATCAGTTGCAACTTAAAAAAATATGACTTTACAAAATAGTTAATTTTAAATAACAAAATTGATTTTTGAACCCAAAAAAGTGAATGTTCAACCCAATAGTTTAATTTTTAATTAAATAGTCAAGTTTTCAAAGTAAAAAAAAAAGAAATTTTAACCAAAAACATATGTATTTGCAAGCCAACAAGATGAGTTTAGTCAGTTTGAAAAATAATCTAAAAAGAAACGATTTTTCAACCAGATGAATTCAAGCAAAAAAGAACTATTGCAAACCGACTAGCTGAATCTCGAACCAACAGGATAAACTTTCGAGCCACAAAGATACATTTTCAACCAAATATTTCAGTTTTTCATGCCAAATAGACTTTTTTCTAGAAGAGAGTTGAGTTCTCAACAAAATTATGACTATATCCATTTTTTAAAGCAGTCCTCTTTTTCTCTTTTAGCTAAGAATTCTACAATGTGTTTGAAGACTAAAAGACACCGGAAATTGAAACTGTGCACTTTTTCGGTTTTGCCCTTGGATACAAATCTAGGGACTTGGAACGTAAACAGGCAGGGGCGCAATAACGATTTCTGTTGGATTTGGAGGTATAACACAACCTGATGTAATTAACGTGCTACGAGCCCAGCCCTTCAGTTGTCTGTCACGCTTGACTGAACATATCCTCCAGCCTTATCCCCGCGGCTTTTCTCAAGCTGACACCGCCGCGCAGCATCAATTATTTCTCGAAATGCACAAATTTAATTTACGGTTATCCAGGTTCCCTTTTTTCAAATCCGTCTTTTTAGACTGAGCCTATCAATTGAAAATTCACAAATACATATTCATGGTTGAAAATCAAATATGTGTAGTTGAAATTGTCACTATTAAATTCGTCATTGAAAATTAACATTTTTAAATATAACTTTAACTTCTTTGTAGGAGTACTTTTTTAAGCCTTTGTTGGTTAAAGATTTAACTATTTATTTGAGAATTCGTTTTCTCTTTATTGAAAGACAATTTTTTCAGCTGCAGTTGTAACTATTTTGTTTAAATTAATTAGTTTTTAGAAACATTAAACTATTTCGCATAAAAATTCGACTATTTTGTTCGAAATTCATTTTTGTGGGTTAAAAATTCTACAAGGTGATTCAAATTTTATTTTAGTATAGACTAAAGAATCTTTTTTGGCTTAAAATTGAATTCTGTTAGAAACTTGTTTATTCTTGTAGAAATTTCATTTTATCTTTGTTAAAAGTAATCTGTATGTCGACGATTGAATTATTTTGCTGAAAATTCGTTCTTCTTTCGATGAAAATACATTTTTAAGCATCAGTTTTAAATAGCCCATCCTTTGGTTCAAATTTTGCTACAATATTTTGTTACAAATTCATCATTCTGGTTGAAAATGATCTTTTCGGTTTTAATTTTTTATTTTCGGATCAAAAATTCAACTGTTTTCTAGAGAATCTGCATTTGTAGTTTTAAAAATCACCCATTCGCCAAAAATTTTATTTCTAAATGGACCTGAAAATCTATCCTGCCTGAAAATTCAACTGCGTTGCTGGAAGCTCCTTTTTATGTTTGAAAACTGTTATTTAGTAACTCGACTATTCCGTTGAAAATCCATCTATGTAGGTCTCTATGTCGTGTTCAAGCATTGTATTTTTTGAGAAATTACATTAGTACAGTAAATCCGTCATAAAAAATTGGGTTTGGGGAAAAAATGATCAAAGATATTTTATTTCATTAATCGTTACTCAACTTAGATCTTTCATCAACGCGATAAAAAACATTTATTTTTGCGGTCGAAAGGATTGAAGAAATGCAGAGCAGGAAAAAACCTTAAAACACAATAACACCGTTTTTTTGCGACGCACGCTTTTTTAGATACGGCGCTTTCAATTTATAATATCAGGTTATACTCATGAGAAGGGCAGTAAATTTGTCTTTTTTGGTGAAAAAATCTCCCTGTATCGATTTATAAAATGAGATAGCTGTGGATATTTTGTTCCACAAAAATGACATATTTACTTTACTCGATCCACCTTTTTCCCAAATATTCCATATGAAGAATTAAAAATTGACAAGTATAAATTATTTTTAAATACCTTTAATAATAATATTAATAATAATAATAATTAGTATTTACACATTAATAAGTGAAATTCAAGAATTAATTCTAAGCCAATGTCTAATATTTTAAAAAAATCATATTTTATCAATATTTTATCCATAATAAAGTCTACTGACCTGAAATATCTTTATCAAGATTGAATAATCGATTTATTTTCAGATTAAAAAAAGATTCATGTAGAAGTACAGTTTGTATATTTTTGCTTTAAAAAATCCCTCCATGAAGATTCTAAAAAGGTCGTGCAGAAATTGCCAAATATCTGGCTTATTTCCGACTTGGGCCAGATAGGGCACACAATTTTGTGGATTTAAAATTTTGCCACCTCTAGACCCCGGCTTGACAGCCACTCTTAAAAGTAGATGGCATCCCATTAATTTCTGGGCCTAAGGTGGGTTGATTCCAAATCTACCAAATGACAATGTAAAGTCCAAACGTCAAAAATATCGCATTCAATTTAAAATAGATGTGCGAATCCGCAGGTGGCTTTTTTAATTTTACGGGCATTTGTATCTTCGGCCATTTTAAATTTTGGGAAGTTTGACTTTAATTAATTTGCAATGAATTTTATACAAAATTAAATTAAATTGACTGGTTGTGGAGATTGAAAATATTTCAGGTGTTTGAATTCAATGATTTTGGTAAAATTAAGTTTTAGAATGTTTCTATAGTGCTATTAACTTTCGTTTTCGCAATATTTAAATTTCGTTATTATAAAACATTCGAAATTTTTCTTTTTCGGCAAAAAGATGGGATAAAATAATTTTTAGAATTTTTAAAGTAAAAAAAATAATAAGGCTATGTACTTAATGATTAATTTCCCCAAACTAGTAAGCTTTCGACACTAGTAAATTTTCGACTCTTAAAATTTTCGAAAATAATAAATTACTATCGCAAAAAAAACTAATAAGTTTTAATCTTGGGAATTTGAAAACTGGTCTATTTATTATTTTTGGGAAGTTCTGGTTTCGGTAATAATTTTTTCTGTATTTTTCCAAATTTCCTTAAATTATTGCATATTTTCAATTCAATTTATTTATCAAAATTTTATTATTTAGAAAAGCAAATTCTCTGAAACTTATAATTTTTTATATATCTTAAGGTATGCATTTTACCAACTATGAACTCAACACTATCGACCTGAGGAGGCTTAGCAATGTGCCTCACCTTTTACACGACCTTCAATTGACGACATCGTTTGATGGAATTTTCACAGAAAAACGCTCAACTTGTATCTAAAGAAAAAAAATTATTTATTTATTACCAAACTAATCTTCAACTTTCAGATTAAAATTTTTTCTATTTACCCTTTACAACATGGTGTCATACATGTATGGCACATTTTTTGACCTCGTTTTTGAATATTTTTCACAGAGTTTTCAACAAATTACAATAACAAAAAGCAAGTCAAAAGTATTGTAAGACTTTAAAAAGAAGGTGTTAAATTTTGTTGATCTACAGTTCCATATTACCAGTAGACCAAAAAGATTTAACAACTTCTTATTTAACGTAATTAATAAATCTTTAAAAAAAATTTTTCTCATCGAATGGATTTTATAAGTGAACAATGTGAAGAAATAGAGCCTTTTCCCACACTGAATTTAATTGTGACTAATCAAAAATAGTACACTGGCTATAATAACGTCTAAGAGGTTCCAATATGGCGGAAAAAGTTTAGAAACTATTAGTCCCGTAGTTTACGAACCCAACGCCAAAATTCTGAAATTTAAGACGACGGAACCAACATCGTGGAAAAGAAATTGGAACCATAGCTTCAAAATGGGTCTTTAAGGGTTTTTAAAGTGGCTAATTAGAATTCTGAAATAAAAATATTAAAATTCAAAATTTCGGATGCAGCATAGCGGACAGAACAATTTAAAAGAAGTATTGTAACCATTATTCCGAATTTTGACTTCAGATTCGTAATGGCGGAGAAAAATCGAAAGGTCAGTTTGGCGATATAATTGTGCAGACAGAAAATATTGGAGGGACAACTATAGGACAGCCTTTGAAGATAACTCAAGCGACTATCTGCAAAAGGTTAAAACAAGAGGTTAAAATCGTTTATCTCAGCACCGACTTAATGGTTTTGGGCAGTCGCCTCAAAGGTCATAGTGAGTCAAACTAATCATCACATAAGGCGGAATTGATCAATATAAAGGTAGAATCGCTCATCATAGAGGGTCGATTTTTATCATCTCGCATAGTCGGCTTGCTCTCCTCGGACAATCGGCCTGGTCATCTCAGGGGGTCAACTTGATTATCCTACATTTTCTCCATGTGTTGTCCTTCTCCTAATTTTTTCAGTCGTTCACGTATAAGAGACTGGAAATTATAAAATTAATTGTAGGCTCAAATAACCTCAAAATTGATACGTAAAGACTACATTCTAAATGGTTCTTATTCTGTGTGCATAGCGAAGTGTATGAGACATAATTTGATATGCAAAAACAGTCCACTTTGATAATATGTTTGGAGCATGAAATGCCAAGGACACGGCACGGCGTCACTGTACTGCACTGAATTAAACATCTCGTTACTTTCTGCATCGCCAATAATTACTCAAATTTTGGGCAAGGTCTCAGTTTGAAACGAAACCGTTACAACAACTTGATAGCTGAGCGTTCGTTTATCCTTAATCCATTGGAAGCATCAAATTTGACGAAGAAAATTCAAAAGAGTAAACTTAATTCGCTCTCGACGCATCTTTCAAAAATTAAAAAGTAGTTTAAACTTAATAAAAATGTTTAGGTTTAATAAACAGCAAATTTGAAGCAGAAATTTTTTCATGGTCCAAACAGGGCCCGGGTTCGGAAAAACTAGGCCATGGTTTGGTGATCTAGTCTGGGTCGAACTCGAATAAAGCACTGAATCTGGCCAGGGCCAGGCTTGATCGCCCAGCTTGTCCCAGGCTTAGCCCAGGCCTGGCCCTAGTTTATGATCGATTTTTTTCCATTCTTTATTTTCCTAATTAAAAGTATAAATTACGCAAAAAATGTTTATTTTAATAGAAGATGACAACTGAATTGACAAATGTTTAAAATTGTAAATATTTTCTCCAATCTGATTCGAATTTCTAAATGAAGGTATTTCATTCATTACCTCGCTGGGTTCTGATTCTTCATCATCTGCATCATCAAAATCTGTATACAATAATTTCCTAATTTATGACCATCATATTTATTACATCATTTGAAGTTTTAAACACCATTACATGAATTAACAACGTATTTAACCTTTATAATTTCACGAAAATTTGTTCTCAATTTGAGGTTAGAAGTCTCGTGCAATCTTCATGTGAAAGTATCATTTATAATTAATAGTTGTTCTTACTTGCAATTTCACCGCATAAGTATAGGATAGTGCCAATTGCTCTATGGCTCCGGAGTTTTAGAGAAGTTTTTATTTTAGGCATTTTTAACAATTTATTTTAAACGATAGACACTTTGTAAAATTTGACAAAACGTAATTTTTAGTTTTCTCATATTTTGATATATTCACATTTTCAATTTTAACATTAGAATTTTTAATAGTTAAATTTTGAACCCTGTGAAAGGTAAAATAGGATTTTCAACGGTAGAATTTACAAACAGATAAACATACAATTTACATTTTCTTCAGTCAGAAAGAAAAACACTAAATAAAACTAAAATTATTCAAAAATTCTAGAATATTCTTACTGAAATTTCGTTCCAAATTATAATAATTTTTATTCAGAATACCAATTTTCAAATTTAGAAGACAACGTTACCTAAAATTGTTTAAAAACTATGAATCTTTTTTGAAATATAATGATTTTTAAATGAATATTTAAATTTTAGGCGAAAAAACTGACACAATCCGAAATTGTTCAAGCTTGTAATTTTTGTTATTTGAAATAAAATAAATCATTGAATAACTAAATAATAACCGGAAGCAGTTTAAGAATTTAAAGCTTTCTTTGAAGTCCAGTTATTTTTTATAAAATATACCATTATATCAAATATACCTCAGAAAACACTAATATAACGTAATAAACAATTGTTCCATATTGTAAATGTTGTTAAATATCTATATCAAAAATCGCGTTTGCTCAACCTGCAACTGTAAAAAAATTAGATTTTTTAAAAATATAATGATATTTCGTAAAAGTACCGATTTCTGCCGTAAAATGCCAGCATATGCTGAAATGTTTAAAGGTTGAGAATCTTCTTCGAAATTAACAATTTTTAAATAAAAAATACCATTTTTCAACAAAAAACAATAATATATCCAACATTGTTAAATAAGTATCCTAATCTTGTTCGAATTATAATTATATTTCTTTACCAATTTTCGGTGTAAAACGCTAACTTAAGCTAAATTTGAAAAATGATAAATATTGAAAATAAATTATTTGTATTCAAAAACTTATATTTTCGGTTAAAAACGCCGAAAAGGCGAAAACGTGTATTGCTAAAAAATGTGTAAACTTTCCAATTCAATGACTTTTTATTAAAAATATCTAATTTGTATTTAATACACTAACATAACATACCATAATTGTTAAATTCAACTGTTTTTTATTAAAAATACAAATATGTTTTCAATTGAAATATGAACTATTATAATTTTTGTAGCTCATATATTTTCTTTTTTAATTTAAATATTTTTTATTCCAAAATAAATGTTTTCTTAGTTAAAATATCAACTATTATATTGCGATAAAAAAGATATTTCGGGTTTCAATCGTGTACAAAACTGCGAATTTTGCCAACGTTTTGTGAACATTAAAGTTTACTTCTTCAGGGTTTATCTGAAATTGAGGTATCAGGTTATATTGTTTTTATGTAGACTCCCTACGATGCCTGCGATTGGCTAGAGCGCCCCATCATGAAGACAAGACGCACCTGATTGGCCATTCAAGTCTTATTTAAAAATCCGGGAGGACGGAAAGCCGATTTAGATTGGTATTATAAACATTGTCCCTATTGATGTGATTAGGGGGCTTCAAGATTTCTATTGCTTCTCTATGTTTTCTTGAAAAAATAATGTGTGCTTTTGCGATGACGGTTGTTTTTTCAAATAAAATGTTATATCCTGTTTCGATATGATGTTCAGCTAATTCTGATTGCGTGAAATGTTTTAGCCTCACTTTACTCTCATGTTCCTTTATACGTTGGCTCACTGCTCTTCCGGTTTCTCTAATATAGACTTTGCAACAAGAACAAGGAGTTTCATATCCTCCTGGATCACTGAGACGTGACTTTTTTCTTTAAGATTGTTAAGAAGTTGTTCTTTTTTCGCAGGTGGTTTAAATATGTTTTGCGTGTTGCGTTTGTTGAGAATTCTTCCTATTTGTTTTGTGACACCTTGCATGTAGGGTAGGACGGCGGTCGTTTTTCTCTTTCTTTTCTTTATTAAGTTATTTTGAATTATTTTCTTGTGTGTATTTTCTTATTACCTTATATTTTTGCTTGATTGTGTAATTGTTCTGTATTAGGATTTGTTTAACGTTTTGTAATTTCTTTTGTAAATTACCTTTATCGGTTATGGAGACAGCTATGTATACAAGGTAGTTGATGACCGATTGTTTTTGAGATGGGTGATGGTGAGAGAAGGCATGTAATTATCTGTTTGTATGGATGGGCTTTCTGTAAACTTTATGTCCTAATGTGTTATCCGATTTTATGTAAACTAATACGTCCAAGAAAAGCAATTTTCCGTTTTGTTCAATTTCCATGGTAAATTGTATATTAGGATGTAATTGATTGATGAAATCGAAAAACTTATTTAGTTTATTTAGTCCATGTCGCTAGCTGATATAAATGTCGTCCACGGAACGGAACCAAAATTCTTTTTTAAGCTTGAATTGATTGAAGATTTTGGTTTCGAGATGTTCCATATTGGCTATTACAGGTGAGATTGTAGATAACATTGCTGCTCCTGAGGTTTGTTCATAGAATTGGTTGTTAAAAGAGAAGTAAGTATTATTGATTGGTCAATCAGGTGCGCCCTGTCTCCATGGTGGGGCGCTCTGGCCAATCGCAGGCATCGTAGAGAGTATACATAAGAACAGCATAACCTGATACCTCAGTCTCAGGTCAGCTCTGAAGAAGTGGACTGCAATGTTCACGAAAAGTCGGCAAAATTCGTATTTTTGTAGACGATTGAAACCCGAAATATCTCTTATATCATAAAGAATCATCGTGAAAGCATTGAATCTATTAACTCTTATATTGTTTGTTTAGAATTAATATTTTTAACTGAAAGTTTAATTAATTAGTGGAATGTTAAACAGTATTTCTTATATTTAATTTTTTTGATGATGTAATATTTTAGTTGCAAGTGCATCTCTTTCTCTCTTACTTTGAAGTAGTGATAATTTTACTAATCAAATATGTTTATTGTCTTTTGACTGATGAATCAATTATTTTATAATATTTACTAATGTATTTAGTAAAAGTTTAACTTATATGCATGTTCACTGAATTTTATCTAATGAATCAGTTTTTTTTTTATCTCCTTCGTACAATCAGGCCTGTCTGAATCATTTCTGTCGGTGGTTCGTCTTCAATTTTGTTCTATTTTGATTTTTTAATGTCATAATAAGCGTGGAAACGTTTGTGCACGAAAATAAAACTTAAAAAAAGTACTGATTTTCAAGTGTGCTTTTATGTATATCAGGGTAGCCGTTTTAATAAAAAAAAATTCCTGGTCATATTCCAGTTTTTTCTTGGTTCTCAATCATTTTTTACGGCAATAAAATAAAAAATTTGAACTCTAAGGCTGAGTTTTTTCATTTGAAGGAAAAGGAATAAAATGTAAGGTAGCAGCAGTTTTAAATTAAATGAGTTTAAACGAAATGCAAATAAACAGCAAATTTCGGATTTTTTACTTTTATAGATTATAAAGTTCAAAGATCGACATTCAATACTAAAAATATAAATCTGTTTAAAGTTGAGTTTACGTAATGAAAGAATATTGTTTTAAATCCCACTATGAATATCGTTTGAGTAGAGCGTCACCCAAAGCTGGTGACCCATTCTCACCGAGGGCGAGTCCTGCCATGCATCGCCAAAGTGTCAAACTATGTGGATTGTGGAACACTCGGGGCAGACAAATGTCTACAAACTTCGAGTTTTTGGAATTTTTTACGAGCATTTAGGAAAAAAATTGATTCAAATATGTAAGATGACAGACTGAATGCCATGCTTTAATTAATGGAACGCGATTTAATTGATTGATTGAAACTGATAAGGTTTGTCTAACCTCAGCTGCAATAGATTTGTTCGTATTGAGTTAATCGTAAGTGGAAGTCATTTATATAAATAAGCTTATGAAACGATTATTAAACTTTCTTGCAAACAAAATTCACTAAAAAAAATCGCCTAAACCTACAAAATCTTAATTGGAAATTAAAAATTTGCTGATTTTGCAATTTCGACTTCGTAGCCTTGGCGATTGTTTTCCTAGCGCATTTTTTTAACAAAAAAGTTGGCATGTAACCAAAGAAATTCTCTTATTTACACATGTATTACGAATTTTCTCAGAATACAGAGATGAATCAAATAGGATTTATCTCTTAAAAAATGATTAATTAAATGTACAGAAAATTGAAACGATTTCGAATTGCACAATTCTTTATTTTCAACCCATCCAAGTATACACGAATAATTCTTAAAAAATTATACCCAGCTTTGAAACCAGATGCAATTAGGTGCCAAGATGTGACAATTATTTAGCCATATATTCTTTGCGTTAAAAGTTTAGATGTTTCGGTAAAAGTTCAACTATTTTAGTGGAAATTTGATTATTTTTTTTTTACAAATTTTACTTCTTTTCTTAGCGTTTGTCTTTTATGGCTGTTTTGTGAATTGCATTCTAAACAATTTCCTTTTTTGTGCGAAAATGCAACAGAGAAGAAACCGATAAATAAGCTCTAAATAATACCTCAGTTGATGATCTTAATGATCCAAATTGTAATTGAGCCTATATATAAAGAACCTATTTCTTTGATGAGCATAACCTGATGAACATAATTAAAAGCATATGACACCCAAATCCACCGACCAAGTCAGTCCCAAGATCGAAATTTGTTCCCATATTTAAGAATAAAAGTTTTAAAAATGCGGAAAAATTTTGGGGTAATACCTCCTGTGTCGGTAACTGCAATTTTTTATATTCTGGCGACAGTTGGGACAAGAGCTAGATCAGAATACAAAATTTTAATATTTTAATAACTTGTCTATGCGTTTTTTTAATTT
>JAAAKG020132890.1:0-14359 GCA_010014905.2 Druon quercuslanigerum
AATAACTTTTTCCAACGTTTTTCATTTTTTACCATTTTTTGTTTAAATGAATATTTTCTAGCCTTTATACATAAAAGAGTATACTTACAAGAATCTGGGTTTCTATATTTTCTTATGTATAATAGTTAGAAAATAAAAAATAAAAAAAATAGTAAAAAATGAAAAAAAAAAAAATTTGTTCCAAAATTATTTTTTCTTCAAAAAATACTTATTCTGCTTGTAAACACATTTTTTCCTTTAGAGTTTTTTTTTTTCTAAAACGCATAGATTCCAAGGTATTCAGCGTTGAGAAAAAATGTTATTTTCTTCAAAAAAATTGTCATAACTTAAAAAGGCCGAATAAAAAATATCATCTTGGGCTCATTCTAAATAAAATACAAATACACACCTATTTTATTTTCATTTTTATAAACCTACAGGTTCCTTACTATAAAAAACTCAATTTTAAATTTTTTGACAAAGCCAATTGCATTTCAAAGGTATTGGCTCAAAATTTTAAACTACGTTGGATTTTTCTTAATATATAAATTTTTGTCAGAGATATAAAACTTTTTATTTCGAACAATATCGGCTCAGGGTGGGCTATACTTGTTGACCGGGAGTGTATCTAATAATTCAGTTATTGATGCTGCAACTGAAAATAAAATGAAAAATTGAACTCTGAAGTGATCAAAAAATGTCAAGGTACAATAAAGTAACTTAAATTGTACTCAACTAATAAAAAAATAAGAAATTGATTTTAAAAAACATCCAAAAACATTATTATTCAAAGCTACCCTATTTAGGATAATCATTTTTTTGTTTTCCTCCTTAATTTGGGTTTCAGGAGGGAAATTCCTTATCTAGCAATACAGAAAAGACGTTTTTCAATATTCTAAAAGGATATTGATTGAGAACTAGAAATATTCTTTTCGTTTTTTAATAAATCTCTCCGTTCCACAACTTCGTTTTTGTAGACCCTCCATTTTTACAACAATATTGTACAAAATTCTACCGCAGGAGTTTATTTAAAATTGTAATAATGTCCTAATTTGTATATTTAAATTAGGTGGGTAAAATAAATAGCGTTTCTCCTCCAAAGTCACTACGGCAGTAGACTCGTTATCAGATAATCTTAATATTCACATAAATTGATACAAAATTTCGACCAATAAGCATCACAGGGGAATCTGCCTAATTAAACGAACAAAATTTATTTTTATCTCGTGAATATAATTTATATAAAATTATATATTTAAATATATATTCTAAAAATAAAGTGTCAGATTCCTCTGTCTTGATTTTCAAAGTAAAGATGTATACTTTGAAAGAAACTTCAATCATATCCAATTGCAGGTTCTACTTTAAATCGTTGTCTAATCATTGCACTAGCGAATTAACTGATCATAATTCAGATATCGTACAAGCAGCAGTTACACATCAGTTGTAGAACAAATTTTATCATGCGGTTGCGAAAAAATATTTTATGTGACGATGAAAAATACAGACGAGTTGATGTGTACCATTCTTTTTCAAATAAAATATTTTCAAATAATAATTTTCAATATACAATTCACTATCTTTTATATCCTACGATTATTTTGTAAAGGCCTTTTTCCAAGATCAAGTTTTCATGCAAAAATGATCGTGAAAGAGGTTTAGGTAAGACGTTTTATATTATGAAAATGAGGAGTGTAAAATTATTTGTTTCACAATACTGGCTTTAGTTCTAACCCTTCGTCATGTCTGTGCCGCTGGTCATTAGGAAAAATTATATATCTTAAAAATGTATCCGCTTTAATAAAAATATATATGGGAAATTAATTTTTGACTTGAGGTAAAGATAGGACAAATCTTTTTTTGCAAATGCAAGGAACATTTTTAGATTTAAAACTTTCATTCATTCACATTAAGCTGCTTCCTTAACAATTATTTCATAACAAATTTTAACAGAGTATCCAAATAATTAAACTTTTAGGTATAAAATTTCTCAAAATACTTTCATGACAGCCGAACAATTGTGAACGTAAAAAAATCCCGTGAGATTTGTATGTACATTGGAAAAGTGCAAAATATAAAAAGTAGAAAAGTATCTCTTATCACAATAAATTCGCAGAAAATCCTGCTTAGACGTCGTTTATAATTCGCATCCTTCTTAGTTCACAAAATCGTAAAAGTGATCTTTATAAGCGTAAATTCACAGTCTCGGCTTTTTATTTTCAGGCACCGCTAATTACAATTTCACGTATTTTCAATCGCTAAACTGCAAAGTATGACGAAGGCTTGTGCACGAATGAAAAACGCTATAGAACATATATAATATATGCACCGTAAAACGACCATAGATCAAAATTATCGGCTGCGATTCGTTACATACTTAACGCGTTTACAATTTTTACAACAGTATCTACATCCCTATCTGGGCGCTTGAATCGAAAAAAATTAAAAATTCTTAGAAAAAATAGACTTTGTTGGATATTTGCACGAGGTCATCTCGGTGCAATTTTCACTGTCGCGAATAACGTACCAAGTTATTCTGGTTTGTGAATGAAAGGAAGACTGTCCAGTTCTTTGTAAGCAAACGTTCAATTGCTTCGATTTGTGCCTTTGTTGGATACAAAAACTGTACCTTTCGAACACTTTACAATAAATGTTGACATAAATTGCTACCACTTCAAAATCAGCAAAACACAACTGTCTTTTCTGAAGCGTTAAACATCACAGCATTGAGATAAGGACGGTTACTGCACCATGCTACGCCGAACCTAACAGTTCACTGAAAAAAAGAAAACAACATTTTGATCAGGAAATTAAGAAATAAATTCTATAATTAATGTATATTTATAAATATTTACAATTCTAAGCTGAAATTGCTGTAGGTCAAATTTTTCGGCATTTTTAAATTTATTTCCATTTGTGAACCGAAGGAAACTTCAGGAAGATTAGAAAAATAAATTTGAAGATTTTAGTTTTTTTGAAAATTTAACTGATCTCAAATCCCCGTACGTCAAATGAAAAAATACCTCGAACTACAAAAATTAAAATAAAATCAATGTTGCAGTTTAGCACTTTTAAAATTTAAAGGTTATTTTTTAAAGCATCTCAAATATAAACTATATACTCAAATTCGAAGGCTTTCAAATTTAAACGACTCCATAAATCATAATTTGCAAAAACTCTGAAAGTTAAATGGTTTCCAGTCAATTTTAATTAATTCCATGGACAAAAAACTTAAAAATTTTAAGATCCGAGATAAAATCTTGAAAAATATATAATTTAGCTTCTTTTGTATTAAAGGACCACGACTGTTGATTCTCGCGCTTCGCGCTTAATAATATATTTATCTTGCGCTTCGCGCTCGATAACCTATTTCCCTTGCGCTCCGCGCTCGGTCTTTATATATGTGATAATGAATTCTCTTTTGTTAAAGCTCCTTCGGC
Organism: Druon quercuslanigerum; assembly: GCA_010014905.2. Lineage (NCBI taxonomy): Eukaryota > Metazoa > Arthropoda > Insecta > Hymenoptera > Cynipidae > Druon > Druon quercuslanigerum. The sequence goes on from JAAAKG020132890.1 coordinate 3,420, forward strand.
TTTAACGAACACATTCTTATCACGTATCTCGTACTTCGCACTAGGACTTTTCCCCTCAAATTATATATCATTTCCATAAATGGATATTATTACAATTCATAACATGCATTCATATTAAAACAGACGCAGTTTCATTGACTTGTTTGAAAATGCGCATTCTTTGAAAAAAATGTTGCTATTAAACATATGGTTTACAAATCAGCCTTACCTTTTTCTAACTTCTAAATTATATCCCTAGCCTCAGTCACCCACGAAAATTCGATTAATGATGGATTCGTGGCGGGGAGGGATTAGTTTAAACCAAAAGTTGTATTACATGGGAGTTCATGCGATCCGGCTAAAATAATTAAATGAAAAATTTTGATTTTCCATTATTTTTTTATTCCGACAAAATTTGAAAGTTTGATTTTTCCAGAAAATTCAAAAAGCTGTTATCCTAATCTTGTAGGGCATTTAAAAAGCAACATTTTTATTAACTTTTTTTTTATATCGTGCGTTATTTGGGTTGAAATGTTTATTTTCATATGGGTAAATTGTTCGTCTTTTTGAATACTATACATAACCGTACATAAAATTGTTCGATTTTGACAAAAATCGGAATCAAATCAAATGTCTGTCTTTCTGTGAGCACAGTAACTTATGAAAAAATTATTCTATGAGATTGGCCTTTGGTACACTCTTTTAGTGTCCTAAACTAAAGGTCAAGTTCGTTAGGCAGACATTTTGGATAAAAATTCAAAAAGTTTTTCAAAAATTCTCTGTACTACTCACAGTATTCAAAAAGTTGAATAGTTTCTCCTAACGACTTTTTTCACCACTTTTTCACCACTTATTTAAAACAATTCAAAATTTTGAGAGCATACAAAATAAGAAAAATCAAAAAATGACATTTTTCAGCCAAACTATGCAAAATACGTTAAAAGGTGAGTTGACAAAAATTGTGCATTTGTAAAAGATCTACAAATTTTTTATTAATTACTTTTTGTTAGGATGCGTAGTACTGGCTCGAATCATTAAAAACATAATTAACAGTAAATAAAAAAGCTGCTGTTGTGTAGGGACATTCTCACCACCACTTTTGTCTTTTAATTTCTTTTTCGTCTCGTGCGTGAGGTTTCAAAAAATTAATTTTTTAAATGTTTTAATGCTATTTTTTACGATTACAACCAAAAACAGAACGAGAAAAAATTATTCATGACAAATTAGATCATGTTTACATTCTCACCAGAGAATGTAAACAAAAATTTGACCCCCCCCCCGTTTTTGTCAAAAGGTGCACGTTTTGAGACCCCCTGTATCCGAAAAACATGTTTTTACAAAAGTGTCTGTGTGTATGTCTGTCTTTATGTAGTACGTCAAAAGAAAAATGTTGATTTTCGATAGTCCTACGAGATTATCATAACAACTTTTTGAATTTCTTCGAAACATTAAAAATTCAAATTTTGACTGAACAAAAAATAATCAGAAATTGCATTCTGCGGTCAAACTATGCAATATATGATAAAAGACTCTCCCCCCTAGACGCTTTGAAAGACTCTTTTAGTCAATTATTGGGAGATGAAGCAATATGGCATAACTTGTTATACAACTGCGATGTAGCACACAATGCGGTAAAAAATTCAATTGACAAAGTCTGGGTCACTGAGGTCAGGGACATAATTTAGAAGTTAAAAAACGGTAAGGCTGCTCAGTAGATCAAGCATGAACTCGAGTGCGAAGCACGAGATACATGATGAGAATGTGCTCGTTAAAGCCGAAGAAGCTTTAACAAAAGAGAATTTACAATCACCAAATTATTGTTGTCGATGCTTTGACCTTTAGTTTTGAAAAGACTGTGCACAAAAGACCGAGCGCGTAGCGCGAGATAAATATATTATCGAGCGCGAAGCGTGAGAACCAATCTTCGCGCGTCCTAGATGCGCTCAAAATTGCGAGCCACGCGCGCTCACTCTGACAATTTTCTTTACATCAAAAAAAGTAATAAGGATAAATTGTTTGAATTTTCGAGTACTATAAGCGGCAGCACATAGAATTTTCAAATTTTGAAAAATTTGTTCTCAAAAATTTTCAAAATGTTCTAACTTTTTGAATTTTTATAAAAAATAGCTGGCGAAAGAACTTGACCTTTACTTTCTGAGACTCAGATAGTGTGCTGAAGGCTAATCGATTAGATCAATTTTTTCAAAATTTATTATGCTTACAGCCTGACATACATACACACATAGATACAGACAAATTCGTAAAAACCTGTTTTCGGATTCTTGCTGCCTCAAATGCGGACATTTGACATAACCATGGGGGGGGGGGGGGGGTCAAATTTTACACAAATGATGATAATGTAAAAATGTTGAAATTTGAAAAACGAGACAGAAATTTGATTTGGACTTGATATCTATGAATTTGTAAGAATTTAAAATTAGAAGTGTTTTAAATTTAATATGTTTAAAATTCAAAGTGAACAAACTTAAAACTGTTCAGTTTCAATACTTTCAATTATTTTCCATTTTTCCACAATTTTTTGTTCAGTTATAAATAGGTTATTAAATTTAATTTTAAAACTAAATCGTTAACGTATTTTAATATTTCTTTAACTTAAAAGTTTCTAAAATTGTATTGAACATTAAATATTTTAAAATTACTTCACTAGTTTTAAATATTTTGAATTTTAAGACTAAAAACTTAAAAATCTCCCAATTAAATAGTGTTGAAAAAAATTAATTTTGCAAATAAAATGATTAAAAAATTTTGGAAAGTAAATTTAATTATATTTATATTTGAGTCTTATTAATACAAATTAAACAACTTAAACATTGTAAAATCTTTTAAATTGTAGCGTTGTCCAACTCATTCAAGCAAGTAGATTAAATTGAAAAATAAAAAAAAATGGACAAATCAATATATTTGACACTAAAAAATGGGCAAAATAAAACTGAAAGTACCTTCGAAACGAGGGGTTAACAAATCGTTAAGTCAGGTGTACGCCTTTGGCGAAGTCACTGGAATGAAGTCACTTCAATTCACATGAAGTCACTGAAGTCACTTGTAATGACTGTACACTCCATCGGTCGAGTTGTCAACCCCTCGCTTCAAAGTAAAAAAAATAAAGTTACTGGTTACTGCAAATTCGGCATTAACAAATTCTAGTCCCAATATTTTTGTTCAGTTAACTTTGTATATACATAATCAATTTTAATTAAATAAAAATTAAATAATGTAATAGTTAATAATTAATGAAAACCTTAAGAGAATTAGTAAACTCGTAAGAACTAAAAAATATCTGACAATAATTTTAAATATTTAGAAGTAGAAAAAGACTGCAAACTACGTTTCCGATTGTATGTTTTTAATTTAAATGCTAAATTAGAATACTTGACAAAAGTGAAAAATACCACTTACGTCGATAATTCTCTTCCTAGTAAGCCCGTTCCGACCAATCCCGTACGTGATCGACTTCTATTGAGTTGTGCCCTCCTCTCAGCTGCGGAATAAATATCAAAAAAGTTGTTAATATAAAAAAGAAAATTAAAACATATAACTGTAGGATTAAATTTACAAACTTAATATAAGAGTAAACCAAAATCTACCTTCAGACTTAGTAATGAAATACACAAACTGTTCGAGAGGCCGATTGTAAATATAAACAATCAATCGTCTACACTACCGATTCATTAAATCATAACAAATTCGACATGACCGTTCACTGGACAATTTGCGAATTTAATATCTATCTTATCATAAGAACAATTAATTAAAATATTTATTCATGCATGCAGAAAATAACTATGCTTCACAACTTTTTTGAGCGTCATTTCAATCTTTCTTATTTTCAAAATTTATTACAACGCAAAAACAAACAGACAGACAGAGACAGACAGAGAGAGACAAAAACAAACAGATAAGAAAATGAGAGACAAAAAAAAATTCTGAAAATGAATTTAATAATTCAAGCCATTGACAATTAGTCATACATTCTCATTTACAACTGCACTTACATCTTCACCAAGAATAAAAAAATACATCGCTGGTATCGAATCAGTCTTTGCTTGTTAACAATGATTTGTACTGAAGAACGCTTACTTTAATTCTTAAATATAAATTTTCATATTTACTACAAAATTTACTAAATTCTTTTCACAGCTTCATTATTATCACACGATTTCATTGGCAAGACTCAAGTATATTATCATAATTCTAACTAAAAAACTATTTCTTTTCAATAACTAATCACAAATAATTTTTTTAACTTCTTCGTTTAACGATCAGCATCATTGACGTTCTTTACATTCAAATTAAATTTTTTAACAATAAAACCTTCCCTACAACTTTCATAGATCTCTTTGACAACTAATCAGAAAAAGTTCAATAAAAATATACAAAAAATCGTAGACTATATTCACCTAGTAAAATAGGAAAAGTTTAAGTACAGTAAAACCATAGTCTAAAAGTTAATAAAAGACCTGGTAGCGTTTCTAACAGTGAATCTCATTTCTAAAATTTCGCTCGGTTTTTAGCAAACGCTACTCCACTTTCCCGGAAGTGACACTTCCCTTCCTCTTATCATTAGACTTTTTATTTTTTTGAGCAACCTCAGTTTCAGTGGTTTGTATCACATTATATTTTCGCGATACGCTCTTCGCTGAATTTCCTAACCTCTTCCACAATTTCCAGGTTTTCTTTTTACCCTCAATTTGGGGGACGATAGAGCCCTTGAAAAATTTAATTGGTGACGAGAAATTCTCCTGAGACTTTGAAATATCACTTTCACTAAGTGGAGATTTTTGGTCAGAGAGAATAATTTGCTTATAAGATTCCGCATGTAAAAATCTAGGACTCGCCATATTTGATATTTTGAGAACGCTCCTGATATCCTTATTGTAAGGAGACTTACAATTTTCGGTTAAAACAGATTTAGAACGAGGACTTGGTATAAACTGTACCTCTAGAGAATCGTTGAGATTGTTGAAACAATGATTTTGATTCACATCTTTAACGTCAATTATATTCTCAAAATTCTTAGTCCTTGCAAGATGGAATTTGTAATTCTTAAGATCCTTTAAACTCCTAATATCATCGCACGATTCTATGAATTTCGAGTTTGTAGAATCGAAATCAGCAGGCGAAGAAATACCAATATTCGAGAAACTGTGCCAATTTTCCGGCAACCTGCTTTTATTCGAGTGATGTTGAGAATTTCTCTTTCGACTTGAAACAGTACGACGAACAATGCTGTTTCTTTTCTTACTTTTGCTAACCATAATCTTCTTCCTTACAGGCGTTCCCCGATAACTTTCGTTCGAATTCTCTTTCATCGAAAATTTTTTCACAATTTGCTCAGATAAAGGAGACTTTCTAAAACGATCAGGTGTCCAATCTTTCAATTCCGTTATTACCGACTTATAAGTAGTATTCTGGCAATCGTCTTTCGGAATAGTTCCCAAATAGCTGTGGTCTTTAACTGGAGGAGTTTCCCGAAGATAGGCCTGATTGAAATCCTGAAGTTTGGAGAGACTAAAGGACATTGAAACTTGTCTTCTGGGCGTTTCTTCCAACTTTGGCGATCTGGAAGGAATATCGATTCTAGAACTAGACTTATTTTTATAAACTCTACTGAGTCGAGAAAATATTTCTTCTTTCTTCGGAGCTTTTTCAGCATAGCTAAGCAAAATTTGCTTGTAGAAATTCTGATTCTCTGCGGGAGTGCGGAACATTTCTTTATCAATAAAGACTCCAGCCCTAGTCTTCGTTTTCCACTGATGACTAACTTTATCTTTTTTCGGTGTCCTCATTGCCGCTTGCATCATCATTTGCTTGTTAAAAATCTTATTATCTTCTGGAGTATAGTATTCTGCCTTGTTAGTCGGCAAGGTTGAAGCTCGATTTGATTTTGCTGAGTATGAATTGTCTTCTAGTAATTCATCATCGCTTACGCTGGACTTTGAGTAGGATCCTTTACGCGATTTAGTTTGCTGATCGAACCTCCGCTTTACGAACATGAGTGTGTTGAATTTTGTATTCCTAACTAATTTCAACTTACCACCAGCCACACGTGTTTGACGCTTGCGACGTTGGTCGGGTCGACTGAAGGCCGAACCCGTTTGGAGAGCTTCCATTAGACTGTCCATAACGCCTTCCTGAGTTTCATGGGCATTCATATCGACTAGCGCACGTTTTCGCTCAGCGCGAGCCGCTTTTTCCACTTCCGCCTTCTCGCGAGCTTCCTTTGCTCTTCTTTGCTTCTCTTCTGATTCTCGTAGTTTTACAATCTCCTTCTGTGCTTGCTGAAATAAATTAATTTTAATTAACTACAAGAAGTAACAGACATTGCACAAAGACCAAAGTTTGTTTCAGTCCAAGGAGTTGACCGCTCGAAATATGTTGTTTTTCAAATGAAACTAGGCGATACGTATTTTTCCCAAGTGCAAAAAAAAATTGCCTACGAAGTATTTCAAGTTTTTGCTTTGTTCGAAAAAAATACAATTTTTTTTCTTTAAACACCTACATTTTTCACTTAATTGAGGTATTTAGCGATATTTACTGTTTCATTTCTGTTCTTAAAAAAACCCAAACTTAAATTTGTTGCAAACTTTGTTTTAAACTTATGTTTTGATAATGAAGATATCTTGTAAGTTTGATGGTAGGCAAATAACTTTTATAGTCAGGAAAATTCTTTTTTCTTACAATCGAATTTTCTACTTTTTCTTGGAACAAATGACAGATCCAAAAAAATTTTAGGAGAAAAGTTTGCACATCTAAAAAAGTTCTATGAAAATTTTTCTTGTTCTTGCGATGTTTTTCATAGTTTACGAGAAAATTCAAAAATTACATTTTTAGGAAAAAAATTCTCCCGGCATCTAAAATTATTTAGCCCGAATAATGCTAATTAAGATGCCTTTTTGGCATTAGTAGAAACTTTTCAAAAATATTAGGAATGATAAAAAAGGTGGGATTTACCAGAAAAAATATTTTTTTCATGTTTTCAAAATTTGAAGAAAATAATCAAAAAGATTTTCTGGAAGTTACTTAGAAAGCATCAAGTTCACAAGGTGTTTTTACTTTCAAAGTTAAAGTTCAAACAAATAAAAATGGCAAAAAATTTAAAGGTGGGTTTTACGAGAACATTTTTTTTCATTTTTTCATATAAACCGCTGCAATTTCGTTAATTTAAACCCCAGTTTCAACGTTTCTGACGGATTTTGAAAAAAGCCGCTAAACGCTATTAGAATTAAAAAGTAAATACTAAATATATCAATCAGGGCCAGACTTATAGAGGCTTCAAGAAAAAAATTAGGATTTTTTGAAAAACAAAGCATAAAATTCAAATACGCATAACATCGCAGATTTTTTTCGCAAATCGGAAAAATAACGATAGCCTAATTTCATAAAAAAAACAACGTAATGTGATTTAAAGTGCAGAAATTGCCTTATTTGAAATGGATTCGGTCACAATATTTCAAAGAAATTTCAAACATTTTACAAAAGTTTTAAAATATTTCCCAAAATTTCACAGATAGCACAAAGATTTCAAAGATTTCTTAACATTTTAGAAAATTTTATAGATAACACAAACTTTAAAAATGTAAAAAGAGATAAAAATGTATCAAAAAATTTCAAAAGATTTAAACGATTTCACAATAATTTCAAAAGATTACACATAAATTTTAAGAGAGTTAAAAGATTTCGCAACAATTTCAAACGATTTCACGTCAAGTTCACGGAGGCTTGTACACTAGATTTCTAGAGCCATCAAACCCTTATTCCATTCAATTCTAATTTTGAGTTTAAGAACAAAATATATTATTTCAAAATCCATAAAAAAAATCGAAACCGAAGATATACAGATTAAAAATTACCGCAAAGTCATCCTTGAACTTCTTGATGTCTCCAAAGAATTCTTCGATCGTGTACTTCTGTTTGTCAAATGAGTAGAATTCAGAAATTCCGGTGTAGAGGCTGTCCATATTTTTGAACATGTTCTGCATCACTTCATAAGATTCTCTGGCTTTTTTGGAGAATGGCTGTTATAATTTATATCGTTAAGGAAAAAACTAATAAAATAAGTAACTTTACCTAAAGAGAGAAAGTTTAAAGATTTTTAATAATAAACATTTCAAAACAAGTTCATAATAATAGTTTCGGAAAGGATACAGTCATAACTTCGGCGAAACGATCTTGACTGCCTTGAGGAACTCTAGCATTGATGACATCCTGCTCGAGATTTTTAATATTATTTTCCATCTGCCGAAGAGTTCGTTGAATGTTTTCTAAGGAAACACGACTCGCTCGATTGACATGAGCCAATTCTTCCGCGAAATTAAGACACTCTGGGAATTTTCTTTCTATTGTATCCACCAAGTAATGCATAAGAGTTTGCCTATTATCGACATCTTTCGTTGATGTCAACTGAAATCATTTTGTTTTGTTAAATCAGAATTTAGAAGTTTAGAAGCTTCTTTGTTAGAAAGGTTTCTAAAGCTTGAGGAATAAGTTCCTACAAGTTTTATCAGAGTAGAAAATAATATATAAAAATCAAATTTCATGTAGTTTCCCAGATTGGACACTTAAGAAAAAAAGAATGAAATTCGAACTAACCTTAGTTAGAAAACTAATCTCGAAACCAAAAGCTTGACCATTCTTCGAGCCAGAATTCATATAATTCCCGAGCAGCAAAATCAGTTCCAAAATTTTCGCAAACTTTTTACTTCCCTTCACTTCCTCGCAAGCTGCTGTTCCTGCTACAATATCTGGTTTTACGTCCTGCACCAATTCTTCATATCGCAACATGAAACTCAGCGATCTCAGTCTTGGAAGTAATCGTTTGATAGTGGAGACCTGCAAAGGAAATTTATTTACCGTCCAATCGTAAGTAGTCTTTTTCATGTTATCAACATACTTAAAACTGTTTCTATTTACCGTGATACAAAATTGCTCAGCCTCAGTTAAATCATCATAATTATCTTTGAAGTTTTGCAGCTTCGTTAGCTGATCAGGTGGCGGCAAATATTGAATTAAACCTTGCAGAACATTATCCGAAATTACTGGTCCTTCACACTTGAGTAAAGAGGCTTTAACGTCTTCATAAGACACGTGCTTCAGCGCTCCTCCCAACAAAATCAAAATGTTTTGTGCTGATTTACTGTCCAAGACTTTAAGGTCCTTTATTTTCTTCGATGGCGCGGATCTGAAATTGAAGTTAGTTTTAATTTTTTCTCTATTAGAAGGTTATCTTCTACTTCATTAGAGAAAAATATGAACTTACTTATCAACAACGTCGTCCATTTTCCTGCCACTCGGTTTTGACGAGAATTTTTGAGCTAGGCCATTTAATATTTCCGGACTTGCGAGTTTATCTTCCTGAACTTTTACCCAGAAAGACTTCTCAGAGAGTTTGTGAGGCAGAATCTACGTATATGTAAAAATCAAATAGAAATGAATATTTGTTGTTGAAATATTTGAATACAAATAAAAGATCAAAAATAGGAAAGAAATATTACCGCTTTCCAGTTTGCTCTCTTCAGTGGTCCATCCACTTCCCACTTCTTCTTAGGTTTCATTCCATGGGGTAAGACCTGGACAGCATTTACCATCGGTGGTCTCATGCCTCCCATCATCGGAGGTGGAGGAGGACCCATTCCAGGCATTGGAGGAGGTGCAGGTCCTCCCATTCCTGAAGAATCAAGTAATTAAAACAATTGACCTACTTTTTCTAGGTAGAGGCAGGGGCGTAGAATTATAATATTAAATCGCACAATGTGTACATAGTTTAATAATATTATACTACATAAACATTTTACGTGCACAATAAATAGTAAATAACGAATAATGGTAAATAATAAATACATGTATAAAATTCATATTGCCAAAGATTTACAAATATTTCAATGATTTTCCATGGATTTCATAAATTTTATAAATACTACCAAACAGTTAAAAATATTTCACGGATTTCTCAAAAAAAGTCCAAACATTTTGTAAGGGTTCAGGTAAATTTTTAAACGTCGCACACAAATTTTAATAATTTCCCAAAGATTTCAAAAAATTTCACAAAGACTTCAATTATTTCACAAAGTTTTCCACAAGATTTCAAAGATTGCACAACGATTTCAATAATTTCTCAACGATTTCAAATATTTCGCACAGATTTCAGATAAATTTATAAAATTTCACAAAGACTTCAATTATTTCACAAAGTTTTCCACAAGATTTCAAAGATTGCACAACGATTTCAATAATTTCTCAACGATTTCAAATATTTCGCACAGATTTCAGATAAATTTATAAAATTTCACAAAGACTTCGATAATTTTTCAATAATTTCAAAAATTTCTCAATTATTACCAAATATTAAAAAAATATTTTAAGTATTTCGCAAAAATTTCCAAAGATTTCAGAAAGATTTCCCAAAGATTTCACAAAGATTGCACAAAGATTAAAAATATTGAGAAAAGATTTCAGATAGATTTAAATGATTTCACAAAGATTTCAATGATTTGACAAAGATTTAAATAACTTTACAAACATTATTACATATTTTGAAAAGATTTCGCAAAGATTTCGAAAGATTACAGAAAGAGTTCACGAAGATTTCAGAAAGATTTCATAAAGTTTAAATTATTTCCCAAAGATTTCATAAAGATAGCAGTGATTTTCCAAAGATTATAAATATTTAGTAAAAAAATGGGACAGATTTAAATGATTTCGCAAAGACTTTAAAGATTTGACAAAGATTTAAATAATTTTCGGGTTTTCTATAGCCCATTAAATTGCGACCCAAATGCGCTCAAATGCGTCACCACTAAAAAATGTTGCGCTAGCTAATTAATAGATATCATATGGGGGGGGGGGGGGGGGGACATTTTTTTGGGGAAAATTTTTTTACAAGGGGGGCATTTGGGCGGATTTGGAGCCAAATTAAGGGGGGTATAGAAAACCCGAAAAGTAAG
>JAAAKG020132891.1:860-14359 GCA_010014905.2 Druon quercuslanigerum
AAAATTCTTATTTTTTAGTTGAAAATTCAAGAATTTGTTTCAGAACTCTTGAATTCTGTTAAAAATTCGTTTTCTTGCTAGAAAATGAATATTTTTGTTTAAAAATTCTGCTTTTTTAGTTGAAAATTCAACAATTTGTTTCAGAACTCTTGAATTCTCTTCAAAATTCGTTTTCTTGGTAGAAAATTAATATTTTTGTTTAAAAATTCTTCTTTTTTAGTTGAAAATTCAACAATTTGTTTCTTAATTCTTGAATTTTGTTAAAAATTCGCTTTCTCGTTAGTGAATTAATATTTTTGTTTAAAAATTCTTATTTTTTAGTTGAAAATTCAAGAATTTGTTTCAGAACTCTTGAATTCTGTTAAAAATTCGTTTTCTTGGTAGAAAATTAATATTTTTGTCTAAAAATTCTTCTTTTTTAGTTGAAAATTCAACAATTTGTTACAGAATTCTTGAATTTTGTTAAAAATTCGTTTTCTTGGTAGGAAATTAATCTTTTTATTTAAAAATTCTTCTTTTTTAGTTGAAAATTCCGCCATTTGTTTCAGAATTCTTGAATTCTGTTAAAAATCCGTTTTCTTGGTAGTAAATTAATCTTTCTGTTTAAAATATCTTGTTTTTTAGTTGAAAATTCAACCATTTGTGTCAGAATTCTAGAATTCTGTTATAAATTCGTCTTTTTTTGGTAGTAAATTAACCTTTTTGTTTGAAATTTCATCTTTTTGAGTTGAAAATTCAACTTTTTAATTGAGGATTCTTAAATTTTATTAAAAACTCTTCTTTTTTGGTAGAAAATTAACCTTTTTGTTTTGAAATTAATCTTTATGTTCTTCTTTATTCATAATGTCTCCCCCTTCCATCTCCCATTTTTTCTATTCTTTCCATTCTTTCTGTCTCCCCCTCCTTTTCTAAACCTCATTATCTTTTCTACATTTAAATTCAGCTATTTCCCATCTAAGTATTTCTCTAATCCTGTAATTAAGCCCGCCATCCCTTCTTCATCCTCTGCCCTCAGCACCTTATCGTCTGCGTATGCCAGTGTATATATCATTTCCTTCCCTATCCTAACTCCTCCCCAACCTTTTCTTCTCATTTCTTATGTCAAGTCTGATATTAATATATTAAGTAAAAGTGGACTCAGAGGATATCTTTGCCTCATTCCTCTCACCAACCAGAAACTATCTCCTACTTGATCTCCTACCTTTACCCTGCTTTTGGCTCTGTAAAAATTTCCGATACTCTCTTTATTAATTCCTCTCTTATCCCCTTTTTCGCCATAACTTTTGCTATTTCGCCTCGTTCTAACGAGTCAAACTCTGCCTTTAAGTCCACAAACATTGCTATCATTGCCCCTTTTTCCATTTTAATCCTCTTATTTACTAGATAGTTCAGAACATATATGTTGTCCATCACCCCCATTCCTTTTCTAAACTCTGTGTAATTCGGTGGCTGTATCTTGTTTTCCTCAACTTGTTTCTTCAATCTCTCCGACAAAACAATTACATATACTTTATACAGTGTTGGCATCAGCGTCACACCCCTATAATCTTTAAACTCCTCTCCTTTGCCTTTCTTCACTATTGGTATCACTGCTCCTTCTTTCCATAACTCTGGCCACCCCTATCCTCTCCATACACGATTATACATTATCCATGCCCATTCCTCTAGTTCTGTTCCTCCATATTTCCATACTTCATTTGGAATCTCATCTATACCAGGTGCCTTTCCATCATATTTTCCTCCCTTCCTAACCTTTCTCTGTACTTCTCCCAGCAAATCCAAAAAAATAATTTTTCCATTTTACCATTTCAATACATTGGTTTACTCTTTTTCTTATTCTTTCTCTATTTACTACCTTCTATACCTCTTCTTCCGTCCTAGCCTTCTCCGCCTCTTCCTCAAACCTTTTATTCTCTTCCTCTTTCTTTTGATCACACAACTCAGAATACTCTTTCTTTTTTCTTCTATATTCTTCCCTATTACTATTTTCTTTTATCCAGTTTCTTAATTCTTTTCTGACTTTCTTCTTTTTCTCTTTACAATGCTCATCCCATCCACTTCTATTCCCCTCTTTACTAACTTCATTTTTGTTTGTGCACTCTAATCCTCTTTTTACTTCTCCTATCATTTTTCCCATCTCCACGTCCACATTTTTCTCTCCCATTTTGATATTTCTTACCTTTTCTCTAAACTGTCCTTTTCCTTGCCTTGATCGATCCCTTTTTGCTGCACTCTTTACCTTTGCCCACTTTTTATGCATATTTCTATCGCTTTTTTCTCCCTCTAATGTCATTATTAAGAGAAAGTGATCCGAATCAATATAATCACGTACCTATAATTTCTTGACCTTCCCTCTTACCTCATCATCTACTATCCCATAATCAATTACCGTTCCCCTTTCTCCTCCTGACCGTGAATATTCTCCTTCCTCATCTCCCTCTATATTTCCGTTTAAGATAAACAATCCCAACTCCTTCAAGCTCTTTAACAACTTCTTTCCCTCCCCATTCAGTACCTTATCTTTTGATTTTCTTCCTCCCTCTTCTCCCCATTCCCTCCCTCCTCTATCTCCTGTTCTCGCATTGAAATTCCCACCTATTATAAGTCTAGTCTCTTCTTTATTTTCTTCCATAATTTCTTTTACCTCCTCTGCTTTCTCCTGCATATCTCCATTTACATAAACCCCCACTATCTTCCACTTCTCTCCTCCCATCTTGACCTCTTCTACTATTTTTCCTTCTTGTTGCCAAGCGGCTATTTATAGCCGCTTGGTAATCTTCCCTTTACTCTTTCCTATCCCTTTTCATCTAGCCACGTCTCCATCATTGTTATAACATCCCATTATGTCAAATTTCTCATAAATTCCCTATCCTTTCTCTCCAATCCTGCTATATTCCAGTAACAAATTCTTCATTCTTCCGTACATTTGTTTTCTTTTGTCTTTTTGCCTCTAACTATTTCTTACTTTCCTACCTCCCATTCCTTCCTCTCCTAGTTTCCCTTCCACCCCTTTTTTACTAACTCTTCCCTTTCTTCATCCGAATCCCACCATACTCCGTCTGTCAGTATTCTCCCACATTGAACCCATGTTCTTCTTCCCTTTTTTGTTTAATCTTCCGCTATTTTCCTTAACTTATATTGCATCCTTCTTTCTACCCATGTCAAAACATCCTGTATTCTCCCGAGCTTCCATATAACATTTTCTTTTTTGTCATCACTTCCCTCTTATGTTCCCATTTCTTTAGTTTCACCAGTACCATTATCTCCCCTCTGTGCTCTTCCCTTCCTACACTTCGCACTTCCTCTATCTCTGTCTTCGCATCAATCCTGTTTAGTACTTCTTTTACTCCTTCCTGCATCTCCTTTCCCTCTAATCTTATAGCCTATAATAACCTATATATATATAATAGCCTATAATCTATAATCACTATGTAACTTTTTTTCTTCCCTCTCTTTCTTTTTGTTTAAAAATTCTTCTTTTTCAGTTGAAAATTTAATAATTTGCTTCAGAATTCTTGAAGTTTGTTAAAAATTCATTTTCTTGGTAGTAAATTAATCTTTTCGCTTAAAAGTTCTTCTTTTTTAGTTGAAAATTTAACTTTTTGTTTGAGAATTCTTGAGTTTTACTGAAATTCGTCTTTTTTATATACTATTATTTAAAAATTCATCTTTTTGTTCAAATATTTAACAACTAGGTTTTAAATTAAAATGATTTCTTAAAAATGAATACAACTTTTTTTGTTCCTTTCTTAAAAATGTATGATTTTTTGGTGGTAAATTAATCTTTTTGTTTAAAAATTTAACAACTAGTTTTTAAAGATGAACTACTTTCTTAAAAATAAACAAATAAAATTCTTTCTTTCTTAAAAATTCAACTTTTTGGTTGAGAGTTCTTGAATTTTATTGAAAACTTATTGTTTTTGTTTTTAGTAAATTATTGTTTTTGCCTAAAAACTCTTCTTTTTTAGTAAAAAATTCATCTTTTTAGTTCATAATTCTGGTATTTTACTAAAAATTCACCTTTCTTCGGTATTAAATTAATCTTTTTGTTTTAAATTTCTGCTTTTTAGTTGTAAATTTAACTTTTTGATTGAGAATTCTTGAGTTTTATGAAAAAACTCTTCTTTCGTTTAAAATGCATCTAGTCCAGATGAAGATTCGTCATTTAAGTTATAAGTTCATTAGTTAGGTTCAAATTTAACTATTTGGTTCAAAATTCGTATTTTTTAGTTAAAAGTTCAACTTTCTTGTTAAAAATTTATATCTTTTTTTGAAAAATCGTCTTTCTTGGTAGAAAATTATTCTTCCTCTTTAAAAGTGAATCTTCTCGTTGAAAAATTCATAGTTTTAGTAAAAAACGCATATTTTTGGTTAAAAATAAAACTACTTGGTTAAAAGTTGAATTAAATTTGTTTAAAAATAAATCTGCGTTTTTGTGTGGAAAAATAATTTTTTCAACTGAAAATTTAAATATTCTATTATTGATTGAAAACTAATCTTTTTTAGTTCAAAATTCATCTATTTGTTTGAAAATTGATCTTTTTCTGTTGAAAATTTAACTTTTTGGTTGAGGATTCATTTTTTTTAAGATTGATCATTTTAGTTGAAAGTGCGTCGGTTTAGTTAAAAAAGTAATTATTCCATGTTTTGTAGAAAAATTTTCTTATTTGATTGGAATTCCGCTATTTAATTAAAGATTAATATTTTGGTTAAAAATCTAATTATTTTGTAGAAAATTCTTATGTTTCGTTAAAAATTCATACTTTTGTGTAGAAAACTAATCTTCTTGTTTGGAAATTGATATTTTTAGTTGAAAATTGATTTATGCAGTAGAAAATTTAAATGTTTTGTAGAAAATTCATTTTTTAATGAATAGTAACATTTTAAATGAAAATTAAGTTTCAATTTTTTATTGAAAATCCATTTTTTTTGTTTCGTTCAACTATTTGCCTAAAAATGAATGTATTTTGATTTAAAAAATTCATGTATTATATAAAAATACTCTTCTTCATTGGAAATTTTATTTTTTTGGTATAAAATACATTTCTTTGGTTGAAAATGTTACTATTTTATTGAAAATTCGTTTTTTGTTGATAATTAATTTCGTTACGTGAAAATTTAACTACCCAAATTTTTTAAAATATAAAATTGATCTTTTTGAGTTAAAAATAAAACTATTTAGTTGAAAATTTATGTGCTTTTTTTTGAAATTTGGTATTTTTTTGGTATAAAATTAATTTCCCTGATTGAAAAATCATCTTGTTGGCCGAAGAGTCAACTATTTGGTTAGAATTTTTTTTTTTATTGAAGATTAATTATTTTAGTGGAAAATTTAATTATTTCGCAGATAATTCGTTTTTTTTAAACGAAAATTAATTTTTAAACTGAAAATGTAAGTATTCCTTTTCATCTTCTTGGCTGAAAATTCATCTGTTTGGTGTAAAATTTAATTATTTGGTTAAAAGTTATTTCTTTTTCTGAAAATTTAACTATTCTATTGTATATTAAAAATGTATTTTTTTAAGTTGAAAGTACAACTATTTGATTGAAAATTTCATCTCTTGGTAAAAAATTGATCTTGGGTGAACATTTATCGCCATGGTTAAAAATTTGACCATTTTGTTGAAAATTTGTTCTGTTTTTCGTTAAAAATTAATTTTTTAATTTAGAAATGTATCCTTTTTGGTTCAACTTTCATGCAATTTGTGGATGAACCCTTATACAATTATTTATGACTCTTGTCACTACAAGCCTGTGAGATAAATTTAGAAACAAGATATTTTTTCAAGAAAATTGTTGATCTGGGTGAAAGGTTTTGTTGTACCTGAAAGAAAAATTGATAAATGTTAGGGAAAATGAAAAATTGGCCACGGAAAAGTTAGGTAATGACAGTGAATTTTGAAATTGCGATTTGATAGCAACCCCGAAAATTGTCTTAGGGTTTCACTTCATCGCTGTTAACATTCTTGATATGGAAAGTAGGTCAAATAATTCCTCAAATCCAGCCAAATATCTAAAGAATAGATTATAGTCAGAAAATTAGGCATTATGATCAAGGAAAGAACTTTATTCCTGTTTACCAATTTGTATTTACACATCTAACTCTTCCAAATACCAAATACCTTCCAAAGTCCTTTAAATACCTTCGAAACCACTTCAACATACCAATTAACTGGACAATTTTAAGAACAAGAACATTTTAGGTGCATGCTAGATAATAAAACAAAACTAAGCTGAAAATATTTAAACAAATGAAACGCTTCCAGGTTCCGCGATTTCTACGAAATGAATCCAGAAAAGTTCCAGAACAAGACCAACGGCATCACTCCAAGAAGATGGCTCCTGCTTTGTAATCCGAATCTCTCCGACCTCATCGAAGAGGTAATATTGGACATGAATTTTGAAAGTACTCTAGGTTTAGTTTAACTGCAGCTTCCATAGTTTAGGTTCCAATAATCAAATAAGATTTTTCTACTGTTTGAACAATAAAATATCTGATTTAATATATGATAACGAGCTCCTATGAATCGAGCTTATTGTTTGTTGGCGTTGCAGAAAATTGGCAGCGATTGGACGGTCCATTTAGAGCAGTTGGCTCAACTGAAACAGTGGGCCAAGGATCCGGTCTTTCAACGTAGCGTCGTCAAGGTCAAGCAGGAAAACAAACTTCGCCTGGCCGAGCTCTTAGAGAGTCAATATGGAGTCAAGGTTAATCCAGCGTCGATCTTTGATATCCAGGTGATTTTAGCCGACAATTTTATGGATTAATTTTCTTTTAATTAATATCTGGCAACTTTTTTTATTGTAAGAGAGTGCCAAGGGTCGGGGAAAACATGTAAATTAGGAAAAGGCAGGGAACTTTATTAATTTTATTTTGAAAGTATTTTATTCCGTTTATAAAAGATTTTATGTTTAGAATGTTTAGAAGATTAAGATTCTGCAGGGTGGCCGCTGGACCTGGAGACCGGGAATCCTGGAAAATGACAGTGAATTTATTTCTTGCCTGGGAATTTTCCAAATTTTTAGAAAAAAAATATGACCGATTTTGATTTCAACGGTTTTTTTAAATAGTTCAATTTTTTTAATTTTTTTAATTATGATATCATTCAGTTTGCAATGCCTGATTTATCTCTTTGTTTGAGCCCTAATTTCTTGAACTAAAAATTTAACTGTTTATTTTTTGATTGAAAATTTAAGTTTTTTGGTTAAAAAATCATGTAATTTGTTGAAATTTTTTTTTCAGTACACATTAATTTTCATGGTTGAAAATTCAACTTCTCCAGTTAAAAATTTATCATTTTAGTTGAAAATTTATCTTTTTGGTTTGAAATTTAATTATTTTAGTTAGGTATTCATAATTTTATTTTAAAACTTATCTTTTTGGTTAAAAATAAAATTAGTTGATAGAAAGGTAGTCTCTTTTGTTAAAAATTCATCATTTTGGTTTCAAATTCATCTATTCCAGCTGAAGATTCATAATTTTTGTTGGAAATTTATCATTTTGGATAAAAAATTTGTTGTGGAAGATCAATTTTGTAAATGAAAATTAAAGTATTACATTTTTGATTAAAAACTGACCTTTTTTAGTTCGAAATTGAACTATTTGGTTCACAATTCGTGTATTTTTTTGAGAATCCGTCTTTTTTTGGTAGAAACTAATCTTTCTGGTTGAAATCAAGATTTTTTGTTCAAAATTCCCGTTTTTGTATTAAAATTCAATTATTCCAGTTACAGATTGATGAATTTAGTTAAAAATGCCTCGTTGTAGTTGAAAATTGATCTTTTTTATTTAAAAATTGACATGTGATGTTGAAAAATCGTCTTTTTGGTATAAAATTAATCTTCTTGTTTGAAAATTCATCTTTTTGGTCGAAAATTCAAGTATTCGAGTTAAATCTTGATAATATAAGTTTTAAATTAATCACTTTCATTGAAACTCTATCTTTTTTTATGCGCAAAATTATTTTTGTAACTGAAAATTAAAGAATTCAATTTTTGGTTGAAATCTGTTCTATTTTAGTTCAAAATTCAACTTTTGGTTGAAAATAAAACTGCTTGGTTTAGGTTTAAACTCTTTAGTTAAAAATTAATCAATCTGGTTTAAAATTCATCTATTTCAGAAGAAAATTCATCATTTTAGTTGAAATTTAATCAGTTTAGTTGAAAATTTGTGTTTTGTTTTTGTGGAAAATTAAATTGTTTAACTGAAAATTCAACAGTTTTTGTTTATTTTGTTGAGAATTCATTAAGTGTTAAAAAATTTAATTAGTTTTTGAAAAGCCATCAATTTTGTTGAGAAGTCTTTTATTTTTGAAAATTTAAATTTTTTGTTTAATAATCGTCTTTTTGGGTTAGAAATTTAACTTTTTAAATTTAAAGGTCAATTATTTTTTCGAAAATTAATTCTTGTTTTAAAAATTCATATTTTTGGATTGAAAAATCCCCTGTTTTGTAGAAACTTCGACTTTTTGGCATGGAAGTTTAATTTTTTAGATGTAAGTTTATTTCTCTATTGACTGAAAAATCTTTTCTGGTTAGACCTTAATATTTTTTGGTTAAAATAGAATGAATACAAGTTTAAGATTCTGAAGGGTGGCCTCTGGACCTGGAGACCGGGAATCCCGAAAAATGACAGTAAATTTATTTCTTGATTGGGAATTTTACAAATTTTCAGAAAAAAATCTGACCAATTTTGATTTCAACCGTTTTTTGAAATAGTCTAATTTTTTGAATTTTTTCAATTACGATATCGTTCAGTTTGCAATGTGTAGTTCGAAAATCTTTCACTTACAAGTTTTCCATTTTGGATTTTAATTCATAAGCGTGAATTTTTTATTTAAAATGCAGTTTTAAAGTCTTGTAAAATAAAAAATTATTAGCGTTGGAAATCGAAAATTTTGGATAAATAAATATTTTTCGCTCATTAGATGTGAAAATAAATTATTATAATGATTTTTAAAATTGAATGATACGTTAAGGACTAACAAGTGCATAGTAATTTATTTCACAAGAGGAATCGGTTCAATTCAAAATATAATATAAGAATTTCCAGGTTTTGACGTTAAAAATTACTCTTTTCAATTTTAAAATGGCTTTCAAAATAATATATTTATAAGTAAGGGCTTTTATTAAATTTATAATATTGTTTTAGTCTAAAATTTAAAATTTAGAAATTTTGTAAGAAAAGTAACAATTATTGCTTAATTTTTAGAAATATATGATTCTTTCTGTAAAATCAGTAATTATAAATCAGATATTCAAAAATAAAAATAAAAGAATAAAATTTGATCGTTACAATTTTAATCGTTTTGAATTTTTATGTACATAATAAATGCTACTCTAATTCCTAGAAAAAAATTTCGAGTAAATTAAAGAGATATTGAGAAGGTCTGAAAGGATTCAAAATTAATTTGAAATTTGAAATGATTTTAAATAATTTAAGGGAAGTGTACGTATACCAACAAAACCTGCCTATTCCTATCGAAATTTCGTTGCAAATAGCCCACGGCCTAATTTAAAAAAAAAATAGATTTTTGCAGATTTCGAAAACAAAAATTGAAAAGCTTTTCAAGAATGATTGAAAGGCATAAAAAAATAAAACACATTTTCTGAAGATTCCTAGGAAAATTGAAAACGAATTTTTATTAGGAAAATAATTTTGAGAGAAAAATTTAAAAAGATTGAAAAAGATTTCTAAAATTATCAAATATGAATCTGGAAGAATTGAAGGAAATATTTTTTTATTTTGCAGGATGTAAACAAAATTTAGGAAAAATTCGTATTATTATATTTATATATATATTTCAAGATTTTGAAATAAAATTTTGAAGCTTTTTAAGACATTTAAACTATTTAATATGAGAATAATATAACTTTTAATTCAAAAAGTTTTCAGTTTACAACCAAAATGTAATCGTTCAATTTTCAATATTTCCAGCTTAAAATTGTTTCAAAATTGAAGTTTTTAATTTCATTGACCGTGAAGAATATTTACGAACCGGGAAATGACCGGGAATTTTTTTATGTGATTAAAGCGGCCACTCTAATTATGGTGTTTGAAAAAAGTAGGACATTTTGAAACTGAGGTTTTGCGTTTACTTTAGCAATATTCTGGTTAGTAATTTGTTTGCTGTGTATTATTTGGATGAAAATTCAATAATTTTGTTAAAAACTCCTCCTGTTTGTTTGCCAATTCATATTTTTGTGTTCAAAATTCAACGTGAAATTCTTCTTGTTTGAAAATTCAGCTATTTTGTTGTTGACGAACATTCGTCTTTTTGGTTAAATTCAACTGTTTTTTTAAATTAAAAATTAAAATCTTTCCTGATTTAAATATCTATTATTACATTATTCATTGAAAATTCATATTTTTGGTTAAAAATGGAACTACTCGGTTGAAGGCTGAACCATATTGATAAAATATGATTTTTTGTTGAAAATTTATCGTTTTTGGTTGAAAATTCGACTGCTTTGTTGAAAATTCGTGTATTTTTATTGAAAATTCGTTCTATTGGAAATGAAAAATTCACCTTTTTTGTTTGACAATTTGTCAATTTTTTTACAAATTCAACTATTAAAAATTCGTTCGTTTTGATTGAAAATTTAATAATTTATTTGAAGTTTAATCTTTTCCGTTTGAAAATTCGACTATTCCGTTAAAAATTATTATTTTTTTGGTTCGACAATATAATTTTAGTTGAAAATTAATTTTTTGGGTTCAAAATTTGACTTAAATTTTTTTTTTCGTGTTGAAAATCAATATTTTTTAATGAAAATTAATCTATCCAATTTTATATTGAAAATTTATATATATTTTTTTGAAAATTTAACTTTTTGTTTGAAAATTCATGTATTTTGTTGAAAACTCGTCATTTTGGTTTAAAACTTTATGTTTTAGTAGAACATTAATTTTTTTCGACAAAAATGTTTGGTTGAAAATTAATCTTCTTTGGATTGAAAATTAAATTTTTTTTAAAATTTAATTATTTTGTTGAAAATTATATTATTTTTATGAAAATTGCACTATTTGGTTAAGAATTCAATTGCTTTGTTAGAAATTTGTCTGTTTGGGCTGAAAATTCATTTTTTTAAATTGAAAATACACTTTTTTTGTTAAAAATTCAACTGAATTCAAAAAAAGTTAGTGAAACATTTTGAAAATTCGACAATTTTATTAACAATTGGACAATTTTCTTGAAAATTCATTCTTTTGGATTGAAAATTCAACGATTTCGTTGAAATTTATTAATTTTTTTATAATTCTATTTTTTGCTTGAAAAATCATCTATTTTGGTAGAAAATTCATCTATTTTGGTAGAAAATTCATGTATTTCGTTAAAAATGTATGTAGTGTGTTACATCTTTTTTGGTAGAAAATTTCAATGGTTTTGTTGAAAATTCTTCTATTTGGGTAGAAAATTCTTTCTTTTGGACTAAAAATCACCTTTTTTGTTGAAGATTGAACTCTTTTTTAATAATTTGACCATTTGTTTGAAAATTCATCTTCGTACGTTTGTAAACTCAAAATTTAGTTAAAAATGCAATTATTTTGTTGAAAATTTAATTACTATTTTGTTGAAGATGTAACCACGTATTTAAAGTAATATTTTTTGTTCAAAAATTCAGCTACTTTGTTGAAAATTCGTCTATTTTTACGCGAAACCCGTCCTTTTGGATTTGAAATGTACGTTTTTTTTTAAATCTCAACAGTCTTCTAAAAAATTCTCTGAAAATTTTGAAAAATTGGACGTTTTGGTGAAGGACCCATCTTCATAGGTTGTAAATAAAAAAATGAATAAAAATCTAATTATTTTGTAAAAATTTTAATCATTAAATTATGTTATTGTTAAGAAGTGCTCTTGTTTAGTAGAAAATTAAACTATTTTGTTGAAATTTCATCTTTTATGGTAGGCAGGTCATCTTTTTTTGGTTGGAATAAATAAAATAAATTAAAAAATGTTAATATGAAATCAATGGCTAATGGAATATTAATGGCCAGAGAAACATGAGAGAAGAGGCACAGAAAATTGTGAAAATGAAGTTTTTTTGTCCACTCTGTATGAAAAATAATATTTTCCCCATATTTTTAGGTGAAACGTATTCACGAGTATAAGAGGCAGCTTCTGAATTGCTTGCACGTCATCACGCTTTACAACCGAATCAAGAGAAACCCTACGGCTCCATTTGTGCCGAGAACTGTGATGATTGGTGGTAAAGCTGCTCCAGGTTATCATTTGGCAAAGAAGATCATCAAGCTCATCTGCAGTGTTGGTAACGTCATCAACAATGATCCCATCGTCGGTGATAAATTGAAATTCATCTTCCTCGAAAACTACAGAGTTACTCTCGCTGAGAAAATCATTCCTGCTGCCGATCTGAGTGAACAGATTTCGACTGCAGGAACGGAGGCGTCCGGAACTGGAAACATGAAATTCCAGGTAATATTAGACTGATATTCTCTACTCAACTAAAACTTTCTTTCCACTTAATTTCGAAAAATCTCCGAGAACACCTCAAATCGAAAATTCGGACCCAAATTTCCCCTTTTTCTTTATAAGGTGTCGATTAATTTTTCAAGGATCTGAAAAAATTCACACTTTCCGCCTATTTCCCCCTTTTTTAAAAATAATTCCTGGTTTTTTGACTTTATTTCGAAAAATCTCCGAGAACACCTCAAATCGAAAATTTGGACCCAAATTTCCCTTTTTTCTTTACAAGGTTTCGATTAAATTTTCAAGAATCTGAAAAAATGCACACTTTTTTCCCTGTTTCTCTTTTTTGAAAAGAATTCCTGGTTTTTTGCTATTTTCAAGATACATCCCCTTTTTATTTTTTTTTCGCGCAAATGCGAAATAAATTAATAGAATCCAATAAGAAAATTCAATTATTTTTCGTTTAAAGCTAATTATTTTTGATCGAAAGATGTACTATTATATTCAACAATTTCGTTAAAAGACATCCTTCTTGGTGTAAAATTCAACTGTTTGTGAATGAAAATGCAGCTTTTTCGTTATAAAATAACCTGTTTTTGTTAAGAAATCAGCTATTTCATTAACATTCGTTTTGTTTTCTTCAAATCAAATGTTTTTAATTCAAAGTTACATTTTTTCGTTGCTAAAATATCAAATATTACATTTCTCTCTTAGAATTAATCTTTTTGAACGAAAATTGAATTACATTGTTAAATATTGATTTTTTAGGTGTAAAGATTTATCTCTGGTTCAAATCCGTTTTTTGTTGTTAAAAATTAATTGTTTAAGGCTGCAAATTGAAGTATTCAATTTTTAGTGGAAAATTAATATTTTTTAGTTAAAAGTTCATGTATTTTGTTAAAAATTTATATTTTTAGTTGATTTCAACTGTGATTGATATAAAATTAAAATAGTTTTTTTGTAGTATGAACGAATACATTTTTCGTTGAGAATTAATTTTTTTTTAAAGATTCATCTCTTTGATTGAAAATTGATTTTTTTACAATTATTTTTTATTTATTTATTTTA
>JAAAKG020132892.1:2310-14359 GCA_010014905.2 Druon quercuslanigerum
GACTAATTTTTAATTTTCAAAATAAGTTGATTTTTCATGGACCAATTGTTCATTTTCATAATTACCTGATTTTTCCCCGAATAATTTTTCATTTCCAAATAATCTGATTTTTCCCTGCTTAAATTTTCATTTTCAAAATAACCTGATTTTTCAAAGACTTATTTTTAATTTTCAAAATAAGCTGATTTTTAATAGACCAGTTGTTCATTTTCATAATTACCTGATTTTTCCCCGAATAATTTTTCATTTCCAAATAATCTGATTTTTCCCTGCCTGAATTTTCATTTTCAAAATTACCTGATTTTTCACAGACTAATTTTTCAATTTCAAAATAACCTGATTTTTCGCTGGCTAATTTTTTGTTTTTAAACATGATTTTTCACTGCCTAAATTTTCATTTTGAAAATAACCTGATTTTTCACAGACTAATTTTTCATTTTCAAAATAACTTTATTTTTCTCTGTTTAATTAAAAAAACCTGATTTTTCGCAGACTAATTTTTCAATTTTAAAATAACCTGATTTTTCACAGACTAATTTTTAATTTTTAAAATAACTTTATTTTTCTCTGATTATTTGAAAAAAACCTGATTTTTCACAGACTAATTTTTCAATTTCAGAATAACCTGATTTTCCACGGACTAATTTTTCATTTTCAAAATAACCTGATTTTTCCCCGAATAATTTTTCAATTCCAAATAATCTGATTTTTCCCCGAATAATTTTTCATTTTCAAATAATCTGATTTTTCCCTGCCTAAATTTTCATTTTCAAAATAACCTGATTTTTCACAGACTAATTTTTCAATTTCAAAATAACTTGACTTCCCATGGACTAATTTTTCATTTTCATAATAACCTGATTTTTCCCCAAACAATTATTTATTTCCAGATTATCTAATTTTTTCCTGAATCATTTTTCATTTTAAAAATAACATCCTTTTTCATTTTGAAAGTAACCTGATTTCTCGCTTACTAATTTTTAATTTTTAAAATAACCTGGGTTTTCTCTGCCTAATTTTTCATTTTTAAAATAAATTGATTTATCCTTTCCTAATTTTCCACATTCAAAATAACCTGATTTCTCCTTTTTAAAGTATATAATTTTCCACTTTCAAAATAACTTGACTTTTCCTTGATAAATTTTTCATTTTCAAAAAAACCTGATTTTTAATTTTGAAGGTAACCTGGTTTTCCCATGAATAATTTTTTATTTTAAAAATAAGCTGATTTTTTCCTGACTGATTTTTGTTTTTAAAATAACCTGATCTTTCTCTGAAAAACATGTTCAAAATAATTTTACTATAAAGGACTGAAAAGTTCCATCAATTTCAGAAAATTTATAAAAATATGTAAAGTGAAATTGTGGGTAGTTTTAAAGTAATTTAATATATTTTTCTTTAAAATGACCAGGAACAAACGAAAATTTTCATAAATTTCCGGAAATTTATATAAATGTTTACAGTCGAATTTTGGGTAGTTTATGGTAAATTATCATATTTACCTGTAAAATTACCATGAATGACTAAAAAGTTCCAAAATTGTTCGAAAGTTTATAAAAATGTTTAAAATTGAGTTTTTGGTAGTTTATGGTAATTTACCACATTTACCTTCAAAATGACCGTAAATGAACGAAAATTTTCATAAGTTTCCAGCAATTTATAGACATTTTTAAATATAATTTTAAGAAACTTATGGTAAGTTACAATAAATAAACGGTAATAATGGAATTTTTATTAAAAAATATGTTTTTTTAAAAAAAGTGTAATTGTCAATCAAATATTTGCATTTTAATCCAATAAAGATAAAATTTCTCTTAAAATATAGCTTAATTTTTATTTTCGAAAAATTAATAAAAGGTAATAAAAAAGACCAACTTTTAACAAGGAGGTTAAATTTTCAGAAAAAATAGTTCTCATCGAAAAAAGATTTCAGTTTTAATCCAAAAAGGCGGTTTTTTAATAACACAGTTGCATTTGTAACCAAAAAGGACTTCTTTTTGAAAAAAGTTGTTAAATCGTAACAAACCGTAAAAAATTTTTCGACCCCCTCCCCCCATTAAGCTGTTACGTAATTTAATTACGATCCCTATTTAAATTTCCACACGTAAAAGGACACTGGGCCATTTTGCGTTTAAATGAAAGGGGCAATTTATTTTTTTTTATGAGAAAAGTTAGGCTTTTATGGTGAGATAATGAATTCAAATAGCTTCTTACATGAAAGATTCTTGCTCGTTATTGATTTTTGTCGATGAACGAACAAAGAAATTCGCGCGAGCATTGACGCGAGACGACCTCGTGCATCCACCCTCTGCAAGCAAAATGTGAATCCCACTTTTATAGTTTTGCGTTAAAGCAATTCTCACTTCCTTCTCATCTCCATGGAAAATCCGAAATTACGAGTTCCCGATTATTTATTACCTCACGCCTCAACGTGATAAATTGTAAATCGATCCCTAGAAAAAAGAATGAATCAATGATTTATTTATCATCAAATGGGATTTCATTTCCGCGGTTTTAAACATCTTTTATTATCCCATCATGATTCTCCAGAAGAATAAAGCCGAATTTAAATTTTTCAAACTTTTTTTCAGATTATGATTAGTTCCGTGACTTGGAAATAAGGTGGAGGGGCTTACAAAATTTAGATTTAATTTTTTAAAACGTTGAACCAGAGGTCAATTTTTGGATTTTTAATATACAGTAAATAATATATAAAATAATAATATTTTAAGGATTTTAAAAATATTTCAATGAATATTTTAGAGCTTTTAATAATTTTCAAAAGAATTCGAAAGTTCTAAGAAGATTTGAAATATTAAAGGCCGTGAAATATTTTGGGATATCTGTGAAAAATTTTCAAAAAAATTTCAAGGACTAGAAAGATTTAACATATTTTTGGATACTTGAAACAGCGATTTTAAAATTTTTTACAGAAATTAAATTATTTTACAGACAAATATGTTAAATCACCATAAGCTACACAAAATTAAATTTTAAACATTTTTATAAATTTCCGGAAATTTAATTTTGGGTAGCTTATGGTGATTTACCATATTTATCTGTAAAATATTTTTATTTTTGTAAGAAATTTTAAAATCGCTGTTTCAAGCACCCTAAAATATTTTAAATCTTCCTAGTCCTTGAAAATTTTTTGAATTTTTTATAAATTTTTATAAATTTCCGAAAATTTATGAATTTTTTGTTAATTTATGGTAATATTACAGTTAATTTATGGTAACTTACCATAAATTTCTTAAAATTCGATTTAAAAATGTCTTTAAGTTTCCGGAAATTTATGAAAATTTTCGTTCATTTACAATGATTGTAAAGGTAAATGTGGTGAATTACCATAAACTACCAAAAACTCAATTTTTAACATTTTTATACATTTTCGGAAATTTTTGGAACTTTTCAGTCATTTATAGTAATTTTAAGGTAAATATGGTAAATTACCGTAAACTACCCAAAATTCTACTGTAAACTCTTTTATAAATTTCCGAGAATTTATGAATTTTCCGTTAATTTATAGTAATATAAAAGGCAATTTATAATAAATTACCATAAATTGCTCGAAATTCAATTTAAAAATATCTATAAATTTCCAGAAGTTGATGAAAATTTTTCGGAAATTTATGAAAATTTTCGTTTATTTCTGGTAATTTTAAAGGTAAGTATGGTAAATTATTATAAAACTACCCAAAATTCAAATTTAAATATTTTTATAAAATTTTGGAAATTTATGGAAATTGTCGTTCAATTATGATAATTTTACAGGTAAATATGGTAGCTTGTCATAAAATGTCCACAATTCCATTTAAAACATCTTTTAATTAACGGAAATGTATAAATTTTTCGTTAATTTATGGTAATATTACAGGAAATGTATCAACAATTACCAAAAATTGCCCAAAATTCAAATAAAAAATATCTATAAATTTCAGAAGTTGATGAAAACTTTCGGGAAATTTATGAAAATTTTCGTTTATTTCTGGTAATCTTAAAGGTAAATATGGTAAATTACTATAAAACTACCCAAAATTCCACTTTAAATATTTTTATAAATTTTCGGAAATTTATGGAAATTTTCTTTCATTTATGGTAATTTTACAGGTAAATATGGTAACTTATCATAAATTCCTCAAAATTTAAATTAAAACATCTTTTAAATTCCCGAAATGTATGAATTTTCCGTTAATTTATGGTAATATTACAGGCAATTTATCGTAAATTGCCATAAATTGCCCAAAATTCAATTTAAAACATGTTTAAATTTCCGGAAATGTATGTTTTTTTCGTTAATTTATAGTAAAATTACAGGCAATTTATCGTAAATTACCATAAATTACCCAAACTTCAAATAAAAAATATCTATAAATTTCCAGAAGTTGATGAAAATTTTCCGGAAATTTATGAAAATTTTCGTTTATTTCTGGTAATTTTTAAGGGAATATGGTAAATTACTATAAAACTACCCAAAATTCCATTTTTAATATTTTTATAGATAAATTTTCGGAAATTTATGGAAATTTTCATTCATTTATGGTAATTTACAGGAAAATATGGTAACTTATCATAAATTTTCCACCATTCAACTTAAAACATCTTTTAATTTCCGGAAATGTATGAATTTTTCGTTAATGTATAGTAATATTACAGGCAATTTATCGTAGATTACCATAAATTGCTTAAAATTCAATTTAAAAGTATCTATAAATTTCCGGAAGTTGATGAAAACTTTCCGGAAATTTATGAAAATTTTCGTTTATTTCTGGTAATTTTAAAGGTTAATTTGGTAAATTACCATAAACCATAAAACTCTGCGGTATTTGAATATTAATTATGAAGAAAAAT
Organism: Druon quercuslanigerum; assembly: GCA_010014905.2. Lineage (NCBI taxonomy): Eukaryota > Metazoa > Arthropoda > Insecta > Hymenoptera > Cynipidae > Druon > Druon quercuslanigerum. Next base: position 7,162 of record JAAAKG020132892.1, read on the forward strand.
GAAAAATTAGTCCAGGAAAATTCAGGGAATTTTAAAAATGAACTAGCTTAACTAGCAAAACATTTCTGGAAACTAAAAATTACATAAGTAAGAGTGGGGGGGAGAGATTGACATATTTTGCGATGGTTTGTTACATGGGGGGAGGAGGGGTCTCAAAAAGGCCGAATATTAAAATATAAATGTGATAACCTTAAATTTGTCGACTAAATACATATTTAAAATGAAAGTGCAACTTACGGTTACTTACGGTACTTACGGTACTTACAGTACTTACGGTTTCTTAATAATTTTCTCAATTGATTTTTAGGCTAAAAAACCAGTGTTTAATTTATGTTTATCTAGGAAAACTGTTATGTTTTATTATTTATAATTGCAAATTACTGCCAATTTTTAAAAGCATTAAAAAGTGTATGGGATTCCATAAAAAATATATTGAAATTCATTCAGAAATGCATTGAAATGCATTAAGAATTGCATTGAATGCATTAAACAATGTATTAGAATGTGTTCAAAAATGCTTTTTCATGTATTAAAAAATGAATCAGGATTTATTAAAAATTGCATTGGTATGCATTAAAAATGTCATGAAATGCATGAAAAAATGCATTGGAATGCATTCAAAAGTGATTTGGAATGCATTGCAAATTAATATAAAATGCATTAAGAAAGGCGTTGGTATGCGTTAAAAGATAAATTGGAATGTATCGAAAATTGAATTTATATGCAATACAGAATGTATTGGAATGCATTCTAACGCGAGTACAAACACATTAAAAAATTCATTGGAGTTCATTAAAAAATGTATTGGATTGTATTAAAGAATACATTGGAATGCATTAAAAAATGTATTAGAATGTATTCAAAAATGTATTGTCATGCATTAAAAAATGAATTAGGATTTATTCAAAATTGCATTGGTATGCATAAAAAAGGCATTGGTATGCATAAAAAAAGCATTGGAATGCACTAAAAAATGAAATGGGATGCAATCAAAGTTGTATCGGAATGTATTCAAAAGTGAATTGGAATACATTCAAAGTTGTATTGGAATGTATTCAAAAGTGAATTGAAATGCATTAAAAAATGGGTTGTAATACATTAAAAAATGTATTGTAATACAATCAAATTTGCTTTGGAATGCATTCAAATGTGAATTGGAATGCATATGAATGCTTTCAAAATTGCATTGCAATGAATTAAAAAATGTATGGGATTCCATAAAAAAAGCATCGTCATGTATTAAAAAATGAATCAGGATTTATTAAAAATTGCATTGGTATGCATTAAAAAATTTCATGAAATGCATTAGAAGATAAATTGGAATGCATCGAAAATTGAATTGATATGGAATACAGAATGTATTGGAATGCATTCAAACGCGAACTCAAACTCATGTAGAAATTTATTGGAATTCATTAAAAAATTTATTGGATTGTATTAAAAAAAACATTGGAATGCATTAAAAAATGTATTAGGATTTATTAAAAATTACATTGGTATGCATGAAAAAAGCATTGGAATGAATTAAAAAATGAAATCGGTTGCATTCAACAATGCATTTCCATGTATTAAAAAATAAATTAGGATTCATTAGAAATATAATTGGTATGCATGAAACAATGCATTGGAATACATTAAAAAATGAATTGGAATGCATTTAAAGTTGTACTGGAATGTATTCAAAAGTAAATTGGAATGCATTAAAAAATGGGTTGAAATACATTAAAAAAGCATTGTAATACACTCAAATTTGCTTTGGAATGCATTTAAATGTGAATTGGAATGCATATGAATGCATTCAAATTTACATTGGAATGCATTAAAAAATGAATTGGAATGCATTCAAAGTTGTATTGGAATGTATTTAAAAGTGAATTGGAATGCATTAAAAAATAGGTTGAAATACATTAAAAAATACATTGGAATACACTCAAATTTGCTTTGGAATTTATTCAAATGTGAATTGGAATGCATATGAATGCTTTTAAAATTGCATTGAAATGCATTAAAAAATGTATGGGATTCCATAAAAAAAGCATCGTCATGTATTAAAAAATGAATCAGGATTTATTAAAAATTGCATTGGTATGCATTAAAAAATTTCATGAAATGCATTAGAAGATAAATTGGAATGCATCGAAAATTGAATTGATATGGAATACAGAATGTATTGGAATGCATTCAAACGCGAACTCAAACTCATGTAGAAATTTATTGGAATTCATTAAAAAATTTATTGGATTGTATTAAAAAAAACATTGGAATGCATTAAAAAATGTATTAGGATTTATTAAAAATTACATTGGTATGCATGAAAAAAGCATTGGAATGAATTAAAAAATGAAATCGGTTGCATTCAACAATGCATTTCCATGTATTAAAAAATAAATTAGGATTCATTAGAAATATCATTGGTATGCATGAAACAATGCATTGGAATGCATTAAAAAATGAATTGGAATGCATTTAAATTTTTATTGGAATGCATTCAAAAGTGAATTGGAATACATTTAAAGTTGCTTTTGAATGCATTCAAATGTGATTTGGAATACATATGAATTCGTTCAAAATTGCATTGGAATGCATTAAAAAATGTTTTAGGATGCATTCAAAAATTAATTGGAATTAATTAAAAGATATCTTGGAATGGATTAAAAATTGCATTGGAACGCATTAAAAGCTAAATTGAAATGCTTTTAAAATTGAATTGGAATGCAATAAAAAATGTATTGAAATGCATTGATAATTGAAGTGGACATACATTAAAAAAAAGCATTAGAATGCATAAAAAAATACATGGGTATACATTAAAGAATGTAATGATATTCATTCAAAAATGCATTCAAAAAGTCATTGGAACGTATGCATTAAAAATGCATTTCCATGTATGAAAAAATGAATTAGGATTCATTAGAAATATCATTGGTATGCATGAAACAATGCATTGGAATGCATTGAGAAATGAATTTGAATGCATTCAAAGTTGTATTGGAATGTAATCAAACGTGAATTGGAACGCATTAAAAAATTCGTTGAAATACATTAAAAAACGCTTTGGAATACATTAAAAATTGCTTTGGAATGCATTCAAAAGTGAATTGGAATACATATGAATTCGTTCAAAATTGCATTGGAATGCATTAAAAAATGTATTGAAATGAAATTCAAAATTAAAGTGGTCTGCATTACAAAAAGCATTGGAATGTATTAAAAAATACATTCTAGAAGTATAATGCGTGTGTATATAAAATTTCAAAAAGTTTAAAAAATAATTGAATTTGGGAAATTTTTTTTTTACTCTTTCAGTTTTATTACTAAAAATATAAAATTTTAATTAAAAATGGCTGTAACAGAAAAGTTGCTACATGTTATTAAATATAAAAAACTTTTACGATTTAAATAATAAAGTCTTACTATGCGCAAAGAGAACAAATTTTTTTTTTAATTAAAAAAAATTTCCCATTTGCACGGTTTTTTTTTTAATTTTTCTTTATACAAGGTTTTTGGTATTACCTTAAAATAAGAAAAAAATTAAGAAAATATAACTTTTGCTCAGGTTAAAATCTTTTTAAAATGAGCAACAATGACATTTTTTAAGGATTTCGTTAATTTTTTATTGAAATTCAAAAAACGAATTAAAATATCAAACCCTTAAAGGTTTGATACAAAATTTTTAAAATAATTCTATTTTAAAGGTTTATAACTGAAATTTTTTATAATTGGACTTTGAAAAATTCAATTTAGTTTGCAACTTTAAATTGTGTTGAATGAATATTTTTTTTAATTTTCAGAGATTTTTTTTTTAATTTTAAGAAAAAATCAAATGATTGTAAAAGATATTTAGAAGTCGAGAAATTTTGAAAAGATTCGAAATGAATTTAAAATTTAAAACGATTTTAAGAAATTTCAAAAAAAATTTAGAATTTTGATGATTTTAAAAACAAATTCTGGGGAAATTTTTTTATATTTCTTATTTTGAAAAATTCATTTTTAAATAAAATCTAAGACGATTTAAAAAAATTCCCAAAAGGAATCTGAAAGATTTGAGGGCAATTTTTTAAATGATTCAGGATTTTAAAGAATTGAAACAATTCAAATTATTAAAAAAATTATATTTCGAGATTGCGAGACAGATTCAATTAGATTTAGATTTAGATTTAGTAATTAAAAATGAATACACAATTCCTAGTTAAAAGAGAAATTTACATAAAATTTTTTTTTTCAGAATTTTTGAAAAGATTGAAAATAAATTAAAAGGTAAAAAAGATTTTTAAAAATTTCAAAGAAAATGTAGATTTTTAAAGATTTCAAAACAAAAATTTAGAAGCTGTTTAAGAAAATTGAAAAATTTCAGAGGAAGAAGAAATTTTCTTAAGATTCCTGGGAAAATTTTAGATTATTTTTTATTTTGCTTAATTAATCGTCAAATAAAATATAAAAGGATTTTAAAATGTCGAGAAAGAATCTGGAAGATTGGAAGGCAATTTTTCAAACTTCGCAGGATTTTAAAGAAATTTAATTAAAATTTAGATCCTTTGGAACCCCAAGTGTGGTGTCGAATGTGTGGTATTGAATGTGTGGTATCGAGTGTGTGATATCGAATGTGTGGTATCGAGTGTGTGGTATCGAGTGTGTGGTATTGAATGAAAAAATAAATGAATAAAAAAGAAGCAGGATTCGATCCAGTAGATAACGAGGCGTTCGATGATCGATTCATCAGGTGGGTGAGTCGTTTTCCGCAGGTGCGCGAGAAGCCAAGGGAGCATTTAATGTGTGCCAAGCGGTCACGGTGCGGTAGAGCGCTTCATCCGAGCGCTCCACGCCATACGACCTTGATTCCACTCGAGCAACAATATATATTTATATAGGCCTCGATGACTCGCCCGAAACGATGAGTCGTCGCTTTTTCATCCAAGAACTATCGATAAACGATGTCCCTCAATGTCCCACGACCTTTGATCCTAATCCTTTGAGAAAAATAGTGAGGGAGGATGGGACCAAAATTTTTGACCGATGACCTTCGTCTATTGTTAATGGAAGCCTTGGATGAAAATGTTTTTTTATAAATGGGCTTGAGGCGGAAAATCCGAAAATGATGTTTCTATGACTGTACCTGTGGGCGTGAAATAAATTTGATGACTTTATAGTGAGGCTCATCCTCAAAGTATTTCAAAGTTGTTCTCAGATTTTTATCGCCACAGGAATGAATAAAAAGGTTGAATTTTCATTTGGAAAAGACGGATTCTGAACTAAAAAGTTGAATCTTCCAACAAATAGAAGAATTTTTAACAAAGATTAAATTTCTACCCAAAAAGAGGAACTTTGAACAAAAGAGTTTTAACGAAATAGTTGAATTCTCAACCAGTGTTTAATTTTCAAAAAACGAGTTTCATTTATTACCAAAAAAACGAGTTTTGAACAAAATAACTAAATTTTTGATCCAAAAGATAACTTTTTACAAAAAAAAAAATATTTTCTACAAAAGGATTGAAGAGTCAATAAAATAGTTGATTTTTGAACCAAATAGAGGAATTGGAAAAGTTATAGTAAATTAAAAGTAATAGTGAAAAAAGAATAGTAAAGTTTTTGGGTAAAAAATTAATATTTTTTGTTAAAAATTCATCTTTTTGGTTTAGAGGTTAACTGTTTGGTTGAAATTTAATGTAGTTTTTTAAATTCTCGTCTTTCGATAGAAAAATAATATTCATGGTTGAAAATTCCTCTTGGTGGTTTAGAAATTCCGGGTTTTAATTAAAATCTTAAATATTTTATTGACATCTTAATTAGTTTGTTGCAAAATCGAATTTTTGTTTAAAAATTAAAAATTTTTATAAATCATTTTTTTAAATTCTTTTTTTGGCAGAAAATTATCTAAATATCTAAAAATATTTGGAATTATCAGAAAAACGAAAAAAAATGTTTTTTAGCTGAAAAACAATTAATTTGCTTTGAAATTAAACTATCTTCTTAAAAATTTATTTTTTAGCGTAAAAAAGTAATGTTTTAAATTAAAAATGTAACTATTCTATTTTCAATTAAAAATTTATATTTTTAGTTGAAAATCCATCTTTTTGGTTTAGGTTTTAACTATATGGTTCAAATTTAAAATAATTTTTTGAAAATTCGTCTTTTGGTAGAAAAATAATTTTCTTAGTCGAAAATTCATCTTTATGGTATAAAAATTCCGCTTTTTAATTAAAATCTTAACTATTTTGTTGGCGGTTTAATTTTTTTGTTGCAAATTCGTATTTTTTATTAAAAATTGAAAATTTAAAAAAAAAATCATTTATTTTGTTAAAAATTCATCTTTCTGGCAAAAAATTAATCCTATTGGTAGAAAATTGAAGGTTTTGGTTCAATTTTTTTAAATTTTACTTGAAAAACAATCGATTTACTTGAAAATTTAACTATTTTGATAAAAATTTGTTTTTTGGTGTGAAAAAATAATTTTTTAAATTAAAAATGTAACTATTTTATTTTCAATTAAAAATTGCTTTTTTTAGTTAAAAATTTACCTTTTTATTTTAAGTTTTAAAAGTATGGTTAAAAATTAATATAATTTTTTTTAAATTCGTCTGTTTGTAGAAAAATAATCTCCTTGGTCGAAAATTCATCTTTATGGTTTAAAAATTCCATTTTTTTAATTAAAATCTTAAATATTTTGTTGACAGTATAATTTTTTTGTTGAAAATTCGTATTTTTCTTAAAAATTTGTTTTTTAGGTGAAAAAGTAATTTTTTAAATTATAAATGTAACTATTGTATTTTCAATTAAAAATTTATATTTTTAGTTGAAAATTTATCTTTTTGGTTTAGGTTTTATCTATATGGTTGAAATTTGATATAATTTGTTGAAAATTCATCTTTTGGTAAAAAAATAATCTTCTTGGTCGAAAATTCATCTTTATTGTTTAAAAATACCATTTTTTAAATTAAAATCCTAAATATTTTGTTGACAGTTTAATTTTTTTGTTGAAAATTCGTATTTTTTATTAAAAATTAAAAATCAAAAAAGAATCATATTTTGGCAGAACATTAATCATCTCGGTAGAAAAGTGAAGGTTTTGGTTAAAAAAATTTTATTTCAGTTGAAAAACAATTTTCACACATTCTATACCACACTTGGGGTTCCAAAGGATCTAAATTCTAATTCAGACTATTTCCGAAGAACATTTTTTTTGCATTTTTTAAAATATTAT
>JAAAKG020132893.1:0-14358 GCA_010014905.2 Druon quercuslanigerum
CTTTCTCCTCTTAAAAATGTCAAATCGTCCAAATTTTTCCACGAGAAAAAAATTCCACTCTCTGTACTAAACCTATTATAAGAAGCCTTCTAAACTTCAGTGCGGAAGTTAGAAATAAGAGATGATGAGTCAATTTTGCAAAAGAAACATTCAGTTAACAATCGTCTATGAAACTCCAGGTGTATAAATTGTAACATGCTTGCATAATTTTTTTCAGTTTGAAATATGTCAGTGTGACATATAATATTTTTCTCAATTTTGTAACTTTATATTGTTTCAGTAATATTGTATTTTTTATTGAAGGCTAATACGCAGAAAACTATATTTGTATGAAATTTGCTGATCTCATTTTGAACAATAACAATTTCCACTGAGCCGTCATTTGTTTTCGTGTTTCGAAATGATTGCAATTGAAAACTACACAAAATTCTCTGAAAAAATGATTACTCGGGCCAACTATATAGTTTGTAAAATATGGGACTGTTGTTTTATATTAATTGGTACAGCAATTTTTGTAGTTGCTGGTGTTAATTAATTACTCACTACTAACTAAATAGCTAGCTCATTATTGAAAAAAAATAAATGTTTATTAATTGATTAGTGACTGAAATCACCAGAAATTAATCGAGAATTAGTAAAAATTTTCACTAAATCGAACTAACTTAAGCAAAATAAAGTTGTGATTTTGGTACTATTCAATAAGTGAAATAATTACTATTTCGTTAGTCAAACACTTAGTTACTAATTTAATTAGTAAATTTTTTTAAAATTCAGAATTAGATTAAACTTTACATTACCTCTAAAACATACGATTTTGTTAGTTATATCAATACTCTTATCTGATGCGTGTGCTTACACTTTTGATTTAAAGCCTTCGAGAATTAGAATTCGAGAATTAGCTAACTTAATTGTTACATCGTTTTCTTGGAATTGTTTTTATCAAAAACAAATGATTTTTTATCCTTGACAAAACAATTGTCTGTTAATAATTATAATTTTCAAAACACTTCTATGTGATCAGCTATAAGCAAAGTGTGAAGCTTGTACTCATGATTTATTTTATTATTATTACACACAGAAAAAGATCTGGTTGAATGAACAAAATTTTTGTTGAGCCAACCCAAGAATATGGTTATTATATGGACAACGAAATATTTGGTTGACCAAAAAAAAAAAAATTTTGGTTAATAAAATTTGTTTGATTACAGTGTATCTTTTGGTTGATACTAGCTAATATTTTAGTAGGTCGAAGTAAAACTTTTCGTTAATCCAAGCAAATATTTTGTTTGATCCAAGATAATATTTTAGTTAATTGAAATAAGTGTTTTTGCTGGTCTAAGGAAAGAGTTTGGTTGATTTAATCAAAACTTGTAGTTTATCTAACCATAAACGACCCAAAAATTAAAAATTATTTAGTAGTTCACTAAGCTACTAAATATCTCAAGACTAGAAAATTCCACAACAAGCCATTTGCAATGTAAACTGTGCTGCATCTTTTATTTATTTGATTCAAAAAATAGTTCTGTTTGTTTGTAATCAAAAACCTAATCACGCAACCGTAGGCATACAAAGATTCCAGATCACTTATTTCAATAGGGTTCACCGAAATGCAAACATTTGTATGTTTTTTTCGGGATGCTGCGAACTCTCGAACGTTTGTTTTGGTTGAATAAACTGAATCTTTTTCTTGATTCTAGTAAAATGCTCTGTTAGAATATTTAGCAGATTCGACCAAAAAATTTTTTAAATCAAATATTTTCGTAAATCAACAAAACGATTTAACCACACTTCGATTGATAAAACCAAACGAATTTGGTCAACTGAACGAAAGTATTGTTCATTTAACAAAAATATTTTTAGAAATCAACCAAATGCGGCCAATAAAACGATTTTGTTGAAGCAAAAAAATTATTTTCCTGGGTGCATGAAGTTTATATTATTAGAGTTATTAGCAAATATCTAATTACTCAGCTGAGTAATTATTGAAGTAATTATCAAGTATTCAGGTTTTTCTTACATGAAAACAAACTTTTTTCCTCTAGCTTCAAACGTGACTCACAAAGTTGGCTTAAATTTAAACGTCTTACATTTTCCAAATAGCAAAAGAAAACAATCAACATTTTGTACACATTTTCAACATTTCTATGATATTTAATAAATTCTCTTTTAAAAAATTTACATAAAAAGATTTCTTTCAGGAAATTGAAGTAAAGATATTCGGGATCAAATAAAAGAACTCTTATAATATTAATTAGCAAACCCTGCAGATTAGAACGGATCATGAGTTTAGTGTCTATTCTACACATTTTAGTTTAAGATCCAAAAGAAATCTATTTTTTCATGTCTACTTTTATGCAAAATAAGCATGAACAGGATTCTCAATTAAAAACCTGACTTAAAAACTACCACAGTTATCGGCTTATTAGAGACAAAAAAATCAAAATTGAAAAAAGAGGGAGAACAATAAGTCAACCAAAACCAACCTCTCACTTTTTCCTTTCTCAGTCTTATTATACTACTAGGAAACCAACACATTTTTAGAGTGTATCTCAGGAAAATGAATTGTAATTTTATTCTATATAAATGAGCAATCTTTTCATTAATAATAATAAAAATTGACATATGTTTATAAAATTGTTATTAATAGTAGTAAATCAAGTTGAACGTCACTATCTGAGGTTCGCGGGGAAATTGATTGCCGAGTTTAATCAACGTTATCGGTCAAGGTTAAATTTCCTGCGGAACAATATTCAATCTTCCCGTAATTACTCGACATTTCTACAAAAACTTTTTCTTATAACACTAAAGGGGTAAACCAGTAAAAATTAAAATTAACCTAGACTTTGAATAGTGATAGCACGGTCTATAATACAGAGCAAAATTTTAACGGTCGGCAAGTCTATTCAATTCTGAATCAAATAAGCCTTAGTTGAAGTAATTTTTTTGTGGGCATTTAATTATCACATGAGAAAGGCAAAAGTAATATTTAGATTTTTAAGGTATTTTGTACCTCAACTTCTACTCTTGGCAGGATTTAGGACAATGAATTTATTATTAGGTCTACAAATTAATTCGGTGCCTTTATTTTTATTGCTTTTAACTCTTGGTCAAACTTGAATTTTTTCCGTCTTAAGATAGGTTTAAAGGGCGAACCTCACACTTTAAAACACAATATAATAAGTGGCGGTCCTGCGGTCTTAAGCTCAAAAATCATTAGTGAAGACAATGTCGTCCGGCGAGAAGCATTAGACGTTGCATGCTTTTTGCATTCGAATTGAAAAATCATCATTGTTAAATCTCTGAAGTCACTTTTTACACGTTTTACGTATCACCGATTCACCGCGTGCTTCTTCTAAGGCTGAGAAAATAACTTCGGTCGCCTCAGCTGCGTTTTTTTCCATTGGAATGCAAAGAAAATGCAGTATTATTGACTAATGATTTTTCAGGCTAAGTCCGCAGGGCCGCCACCTGTTATATTGTGATTTAAAGCTTAAGGTTCACCCTTCAAATCTACTTTAAAGCGGGAAACAATTCCAGTTATACCAATTGTTACAAGATATTAAAGTAAAGGCACCGAATTAATTTGTACAATATTTGATTTGATATTTTAACAGAGTTGTCACACAGGTCGATTTTAGTGACTTTTTAGTCATTTTTGAAAAGGTCTCTTATAGTCACTTTAATCTCTCTTATTTTATATTATATCTGAAAAATGTTATCAAACTGTGCTTAAAATCTGTAGTAATCTATTATATGACTACTATATTATCAGACTTCACACTCTTTCCCTTATTCTCCTTTACTCTTTCTCAAAGAATTCCTCTCTTTTTTATTATTTTCAATCTACCTTGCCTTTTTATTGTTTTTTGCATATATTTGAACTAAGTTAATAAAAACCAATAAGAAAATTCGTCACTTTTGGTTGAAAGCTAATTTTTTTTGGTTGTAAAGTCTAATACACCAAACTTTCGGTTTCTGTTCCCCCAGTCTCGGCCTTCGTAGATTTGCTGGCCCATGAAGTTTCTCAAGTCGCGGGATCGCTTATATTAGGCAATATTATGTATTTCAATTAGAAATAATTCAGACGGCCCTGACTGTTTATCTTTGGATCCCCCGATTTGTGGCCTAGGCTGTTTACAAGCAACCCCCGACACTGGACTAAAACCGAGAGTTAGGGGTATTATATTTATGTTTCTTGCTTCTACTTTTTTGTTAAAAAATTTAATTGTTAGGTTTAATATTTAATTATATAATGGAAAATTCAACATTTTGTTGGAAAGACATAGTTTTTGGCAAAAGTTCAATTGTTATATTGCACATTCGCTTCTTTTCTAATAGAAAATTTATCTTTTTTTTGTAGGAAAATCATCTTCTTGAATGAAAATGAACTTTTATGTTTAAAATACAATTGTTTTTACTTGTAGTGTAAATTTTGTTTTTCAAAATGTCGTAAATTTAGTTAAAAATTCAACTTTCTTGTTGAAAATTCATCTCTTTTGCTTGAATGCTCAATTATTTGGTTCTTCTAAATGGAACTATTTCATGGCAAAATTAATTATTTCTTTTCTTATCAAATTTAGCTATTTGGTTGAAACTTTTTTTGATAATATATCTTTTCGGGGATGAAATTAAAATTTTTCTAAGGCCTACGACTTTTTAGCTTCAAAACCAAACTTTTTTGTTGTTTGATTGAAAAATTATCTTTTTTAGTAGAAACTTAAAATATTTGATTAAAAATTTGCTTATATTATTAAAATTACATCTTTTTGTTTATAAATTCAACTATTTGTTTGAAAATGTATCTCTTTTGGTAGAAATTTAATCACTTTTAGTTTAAAAATCAAAGCTTTCTAAGAAAGACATCTAGGCTCGCTCCCTGCTTTAGGTATCGAACATAATACAATGACGATACCGCCTGAGCGTCGGTGACTTCCTCATTAATAATCTGTTTTGGTTGATAATTCAACTGTTTGGTTGAAATTGCAACTGTTTTTGGTTGAGGTGTAATACCTTTTATTTGAAAATTTGGTTGAATATACAATTATTTTGTTCAAAAGTTATCTTTTTTGGATAGAAAATATGTACTTATGGATTAAAAATTCATCTTTTGTGGTGAAAAAGTCATCTCTTTTGTCTAATTGAACTTCTCAGCTTGATTGGTTAAAGTGTATAGTCTCAACTCTTTGGTTAAAAATTGTTTTTTGGTTGTAAATACAACTACACTGGAACATAGAATTAGAAACCTTGGATTTACGATATTCCTAGAACTGATGGCCCCGCAGTTCCGTCGTAAGAGAAGAGCCGTGGGATCGAGAGATGCTTGCTCAGCCATTCGTGACGAACAGCAGTGTAATATTATGGGTATTAACAGTTGCGTAATATTATGTGATCGAAATGGAAATATTTCACAAGGCCCTGACTGTTTACGTTTGGATTGCCTGGATGTAAGATCAAGGCCAGTGCTGGCCATGCGCAAAATCGTTGTTAATTCCAGATTCCAGTGTAATTGGTTAAAAGTGTAACATACATCGATTTAAACTCTTATGAATTTAAAGCGTTTTATATTGAATTTAATATTGTTTTTATATTCATTTTATAAAAAGAATTTATCCACCCGTGTTTGTCAAAAATCACCCTATTATAAAACAATTATTAATTTCATATTCAAATTATGCAATCTAAAATTTAAGGCCTTACTAAAATGTTAAAATGTTCCAAATGAATGTTCCTGAGGTTCAACATTATTGTAAATTATAAAACTTCTTACATTTGAAAATAATCAAAGGTAACAAGTTTAACAGTTCAGAAAGAATTTTTTTAAACCCAGATTCAGAGTCCTTCCAGCTGAAAGACTGTTGTTATAATTTTTGATTTACTTTAAGGTTTATTTTAATTGTGGACATTAAATTCCCCGCGTGAAGTCGTGTGTAACCCTACGAGTGATGTAAGATATTTGATTCAAAATCACTCTATGGTACGTGCCTATAGAGTCCCCTGAAAAATGAGCTCCGAAAGCCATTTACCGAAATAATATGCGAACGTCTTATGAAGTGAATGTTTTTTGATAATGATAATGATGACTCATACAAAATTCTGGTTTTGTTTTCTCCAACTTTCAAATTCTTCGAAGGCCAGTTCATATTTAAGCTCATATATTTGGGGCCCTAAATCTTGTTTAGCTTCTTCCACTCCTTCATTTGTGTTGAGGGGTGGGATTTCGGTTGGGTTTTCCATGATTTTGAGTGTACGAGAATTTACATTTATGACTCTTTACGACGTAATTGCTGATAATGGAGGTTTGACGGATTCTATTGTTGCTGATATGGTTGTAGATGAAAACATGCGATTTATGTGGATCCCATCTGTTTGATTTATGTTTCGTAATTTCGTATAGCGCGAGATTTAAGAGTAGTTCGTTCTAAGATAAAGTTTGATATATGCAAGGTTTCCAAAAAGTTCCATACACCCTGAATATTTCCTCAGGTAAAATATTTTTCGTTGAAATCAAGGTCGTTAATAAAGTAACTTTTAACGAGGAATTCCATGGTGACTTTTAATTGGACCACGACGTTGAACGTAAAGGTTATTTCAAGGTCAAGCATTAAAAAAATTAACCTTGAAATGACCTTTAAGGTAATCGACAGGGTTAAATTAAAGCGTAACGTAAAGAATAACGCAACATTGTGCGTTATTCAGTGGCCATTTGTGGAACTAATTAACTGACTGTGGTGGCGTTTGAAACTAATTAACTGCCTGAATCTGGACAGTATGGTAAAGGGCTATCTTAATGCTCACTTTTCTGGAGTGTAATAGGCTCATAACAAGGTGTTTTTCGTATGAAATATTTTAATTCAATGGAATGGTAAACGCTGATGAGAAGAGCGGGTGGAAAGGGAAAGGATATGACGGAATGTTGGCGTCGTACCTGGTCAAGGTTTTCTGCTCGCATAACAGTGCGATGTACCTTATACAAATGCTATATATACAAGTCAAGTTGATTGTACCCCATGAATATAAAAAAGCGTGATTTGCTCGTTTCTATGAGCTAGGCAACTTTCTTGTTTGATATAACAAACCTTGTTAGACATGCCAGTCGCTTGAATCCCTTTATAGATAAATCTTTACTCAAAAATATTTTTATTTCTTGTTTACATTCAAGATGCGAAGAGGCATTTTTTCAGTCTACCATAAAGTTTAACATATTTTTTTAAATATTTATTTTAATATTTCATTTAGTCCAAAAAAAATCTGGAAGTTGGATAATTTTTGAATTCCTTTTTTATTCATAGATTGTCACACAAATCTTGAACCTTCCAGGGTGACGTCCTAAAAATAGAACACTCCCCTCCCCTTCTTTTAAGTAAAAATGTTGTGTCTAATTTTATTTGATAATTGCCTAAAATAAAACACAAAGCATGCAAATATAATATTTCAACCGATTTCACGACATCAAATGCTATAAACAGGGGAAATGGGGTGATTTTTTTACAAAAATAAAGGAATAAAAGGGGAATAAATTCTTTTAAATAACATTATTATAAGGTTCCAATATAGTTCCAATATGGTACCAATAAGGTTTCAATATGAAACGTAAATCTTCAACAAAAAAGGTGAATTATCTATCAAAAAAGATGAATTTTCAACTAACAAAAAAATTAATTTGACAATAAACTGTTACATTTCCAATTATAGTTTAACTTTAAAGCAACAGAGAGGAATTTGCAATCTACAAAAATTAGTTTTTAATCCAATATTTGAATTTTCTAAAAGAAAATTAATTATTAACCAAGCAGTTTCATTTACAACCAAATAGTTCAACTTTTCAGCAAAGAGGCCGAATTTAAAAAAAATACAAAATAACAACTTAATTTTTGTCCAAAATGGAAAATTTTCTATAAAAATTACGAATTGTTTATAAGAACAGTTTACCTTTTAACCAAGAAACATTAATTTTCGACCAAGGCGTTTTCTACAAAAAAAAAATATTAATTTTCAATTAGGAACGAATTTCCTATGCAAAAAGACGAATTTTCATCAAAATATTTTGATTTTCAGCAACAAAAGTAACTGAGAACCAAAAAGTTACATTTAAACTGAATAATAATCCTTTCATCTGAACTGACGAATCTTCTATACAAAAGGCTAATGTTAAATAAATTAGTTTACATCTTCTACCAAAAAATTGATTTTTTACCAGGACAGTCAAATTTTTAACAAAATAGTTGAGTTTTTTACTTGCAAAGATGAATCTTCAACAAAAGAATAATTTTAATAAAAGTTTAACTTCTAACCAAGTAGTAGAATTTTCAATAAAAAATATTTATTCTTAATGAAAAATATATTAGTTGATATTTCAATAAAAAAAGAATTTAATTTTAAATCAAAAAGACTCGATTTAACGAAAAAAGGTGAATTCTCCGCGAAAAATGCAACAGTGGATATTACAAACAAAAACAATTTTAATTCTTTAAGTTTTTAGCTTAGTTAGAATTTCGGCCAAAAAAACGAGAAAAGGCGGGAATTTCCTAAAAACGGAGAAAAAGAGAAATTCTTTAAAAAGGAGAAAAGTGGGGAATAGAGAAAAGAATGTGAAGACTGTATATAGATGCATTACTTGTAAAGTAAAGTGATTATCTATTTCTTTAAAGCAGGATAAAAAGAGGAATTCTTTTAAAAAAAGGGGAAATAGGCGAAAGAGTGTGAAGACTCTATTAATAGTATATTACATACCTAGGCCAGTAAAATACGAAATCTTTCAGATCACATGTAATTGTCGGCCGAGGCGAAGCCGCGGTTGATAAACATGTGATCTGAGGCTTTCTTTTTTACTCGGCGCGGTGTGTATACTACTTTTTTTCCTCGACGGGGCCGGAAAGCAGCAACTTCGTTTCGCGCAGTAGCCGGGAAGTTGCGCTTTCCAGCCGGAGGGCACAAAAATTCTTTATATATAAAATAAAATGAGTCATTTTTATTTTTCAAGTATTTAAATATGTTTTTAGTCATAATTATATTTTCCATATGTCATGTCACATTTTGCAACCCCCTCTCCCCCCAGTGTGACTAATTTTTAAACGGATTTTAAGCTGAATTCCCTTGTAGGAGACTAGTGTTTTGACACTTTTCAAAATCATTATTAGAAAACAAGGATAAAATCATTATGTTTTAATATATTTTATTTTTATGTATTATTAATACAAAACGTAAATGTTGTATTTAAGTGCCTTTAAATTTACGCTGTACATATCATGGATTGCGTGCTCCTTTCAGGTCACTCAAGTTCATTGGCTCTTTTTCACAAGCGAATGTCCACTAATAGATAGTTATAGATGGTACATGAAAAGCAGTAAGATGTGATGAATATTGCGAAATCAGTAGGTTTTTCGTTTTAAACAATTTTAAATACATTCTTTACTTATTCTCAGTTACATTGTAACTGCAGGTCATTGTCCTCGATGCTTTCCTCTTACATTGTTGCATATCAGAGCCCAACGATGAGAAGTTCTTTGCTTTACGAAGAAAATTAAATCTGTAAATTCTTGGTCACTAATCGTTTAAATTATACCGATTTTCTTACATTTAATATTTACAATTATTTGTATGATTTTTTAAATAAATAGTTTGTTTATCCCTACACTGTACAATTTTTTGGGAATTTTTCCAACTGTTTCTCAGGGAAAATTCCCAAATTCAGTTGGGAAAGCGACTTTACCTAACCAGCTTAGTAATTTTCCCAAAGTTTTGGCAATATTTTGTCAAAGAGCGGGATATTCCTCAGGCAGTTTGGAATTTTGCCGAAATGATAGGGAATTGACAATACCCTTTAAAACAGTAAATTTTATACGCAACGTAATGGTAATTTTTCCATGGAACATGAGAAAATTCACACTTTTCTTACAAAAAAACTCTAAAAACATCAAACTTGAGAATAATACCGCAATTATTCGTTTTGACCTATAAATATTAATGAACTTCTTCTATTATCTCATTGGTCTTTTGCATATCAAATTAATCGATTTGATCAAATCAAGCATTAATGACCGAATCAATGATCAAAGAATCATATTTTTCGATTAGATTTTATTTAAATTTTTTATTTTGTTCTATTTGTACATATGCCACGCGGTTACACCACTAACGGACAACAAAGAAAGAAACCAATTAAATCAAAATATAAATGTACGAAAATAAACCCAGCTGATTATTAATTGTGTAAAATTGTTACTTAGTTTATATATAGTTCAAATATTTCATCGATGCTATATGCGTCATGCTTCATTGTTCTCTAATGGTTATATGATTAGTAGAAAGTTTTCATCTCAAGCTTAGTTTCAAATACTAATACAATATATAATAACAGTATTAAATTCTGACGTATAATAATTAAATTAATATTATTTATTATATCATAATAAATTATAACTTCACTACAGCCTCAATTTGAATCTTGTTTCTTGGAGTTGGTAGTTTAGAAGAAAATCCGTCGGGGAGCGACGTACGCCTCTCCCACAACAGAAATGATGCATCGAGTGTGGTTCCGAGGCTACCATGATCAAGAAGGGGTTTCTTCAGGACGAGGGTATTCTATTATACTAAAATCAAGCTGACTCTTGTTTTTTAAAATTAATATTCCACAAATTTTAGGGAATATTTCCCTTAACAAATTTTGGAAAAATTCTCGACATTATTCTGCAATAACATAGGGACAGAGACTTCAGGAAAATGAGTAAATTTCCATCTACGTTAGGAATTTTCCTCACGAAAAGTTGGGAAATTTCTCAAACTTTAAAAAAAATTCCTACCATTCTTTGAGACCCCCCCTCCTCGAACTTTTAGGAAGATTCCCGAAGTGATTGTGTGAAAAGCTTCCCAATCTTTTTGGGAAAATTACCGACAACTTTTTTACCGTGTACAGTGAATGAAATTCGTCAATAAGTATATTTATACAGAATGGCATGCATGATAATCATGTCACATTTGTTTTATTTTTAGAAAGCAGTCTACTTCTTTTAACCTTTTTTCTATTTATAAAATGCAGACTTATACGTAATTAGTATTTTTGAACTTTTGAGAATTATATGTCGGGACATATTGCGGTCGAAAATAATAGGTCAAATGAAATGAGGAATACCTTTCTCTCAGATATACTGTATCCACTTTACACAATATTTCTCAGTTCCATTTTACCCCCTTTCCCCGTGTGGAAAATAATCCTGGGGCTTTAATGGCCCAGTCTAGACTGACATGACTCTGTACTGGCGCGACATAGCTTTGCTGTCTAACATCTAGACTGGCCTTTAACGCTACGATCTACCTGCCGCTAGCTAAACCAACGGTACTGGCTCACTCTAGCATATCGAGACATATCTAGGAGACCTAGATAAGATCTAGATTTCAAATTTAATATTTTATTCTCTAAATTAAGCGTGCTCTACAACAGTGCACTATGCGTCATTTGACATAAGAATCATTTTGTATCTAACTTCATTATAAAATGATTCTTATGTCAAATGTCGCTTAGATTACTGTTGTATCGGAGCATGCTTCAAATAAATAAATACTAGAAAAAATAATTAGAAATTTGTTAATAAAAAATCTTAAATATCTTTCAAATGTTTTTATTCGATTTCTGGAACTTCATTAGCGTCCTTAATATAAATCACGGGTAAATCTTCCAAAATTACTTTCTTTTTATCCCTTAAAGCACGGTGTCCATCCCAATCAAGAGCATTTGTTATAACTGGGCCTAAAGCACGAAGAAATTCTTTTTCGGTTAATCGAAGAGACTTCTTAGTGTACGATGCAGATATATAATCTGAAATAAAAGAAAGAAATACTAGAATTCATAATCATTTCTATATGGGTTTTAAAATAATTTAAAGAAAAAAATAAACAAATTTTGTGTACCAAAGATGCAATTATAAAACTGTGTGTTTTTAAACACACTTTTTGTGTTTTTTTCACGGATGGTATTTTTGTAATGCAAAAAACTGTTATTGGGAATCAAGGAACTAACTGAAATCCTGGAATCATTGCTGGAGATTTCATGGCTTTCTTCGCTCAAAGCTGAACAATGTAAATTAAAATTCAGTTATAATACCAAAAAGTCGTCAAGAAATGAAATTGAGTTCTTAAATTAACTTACTAGTATTTTCTCGATTCTGTCTTCCATTTCCTTTCATATTCTTGCAAACAGTTTGAGACTCTGAGTTAGTCCCACTGTCAATTTTCCTTTTCAAATTCTTTAACATTGCCGGTGAAATAGATGCGTCGCTACTTTGTGAATCGCTCAAGCCTAGAAATCAGGATAAACGAGTACTAGATAACTAAAAACTAAAAAAATAAAAATGAAATGCCTGTTAGATGAAAAAGCCATCAAAGTTGTAACCCAAATTTTACATAAAATTTATTATTTTAATGGGATATAATTTTGAAGTCTAAAGTAATTAAGCACTTACATAGAAAAGAAAAATCTTATAAAAACCTAATAGCTTTTCTTTAGAACCACATTTTGAACCTTGTGACGAACAGGAAAATGTAAAATGCCAAATAAAAAAATATTTGTCGCTTTTTATTTTCTTATTTTAATTTTTTGAGAATTTATTTTCACCTACCTTTTCCCCCTGACAATTACGATTACTTATTCTCATGGCCTTCACCATTTTTCTACTTAGTTTGCCTTCTTTTTCAAAATTGTCGCCTGTCATTGAATCATTAGAAGCTGAAAAGCAAAATCAACATACAAGTAATTCTTTATTGAAAGGTATTTACAGAAATAGTTAAACGGATGGAAATTTTTTAACAATTGTTAAACTATTTGTTTTTCTTTTTTTGAATAATTGACGTTCTTAGTAACAAAATCTATATTTAATATGTTTCATATAATATTTTTAATATTTACGTGAAGAGTTTGAGTTTTGCGTGATACTATCTCCGATGGATGCAACCTTAAAAATCTCTTCTTCAATCTCTGGCTGAGGAATAAATTTTTTCTCACGATATCTTTTCTTTGTTAATTCCAGATTCTTTTCAATCTTTCTATCTGATGTGTAAGCGTCTTCCTTTTTACGCAATTTTTTTAATCGCTGTTGTGCACTTGCATGCCCATGAAAATTTATAGGGTACTCTGACCAGTATCTCGGAGCTTCGGAAAACGTTCTCAATAGTTTATTTAACTCAGCCTTAGTCCATTTACATCCGAGTAGTTAGCAAATGAAATTAACTTGAAGACATAATTGTCTCCATCCACATCATCGCTGTTTTCTAAAACAAAATTGAAAAATATTGTGCGGGTACTATTTTCTACGTAATTTAAAAACAAGCACAAGTTTTAAATCGTAGTTGAATTTAGAAAACGTTTTTACTACAAATCATATATCATCGCACATAACCTATACTGCACATATATATGCATATAGAATTTGTACGTACCTGCAGACATCTTAATATCACGAGTTTTTAGATGGTAGAAAAACAATCTACACCTAGTCGAAATGATCTCAAAATAAATCCGTCGATCTCACGATTGTAAAAACGATTAGAAATAAC
Organism: Druon quercuslanigerum; assembly: GCA_010014905.2. Lineage (NCBI taxonomy): Eukaryota > Metazoa > Arthropoda > Insecta > Hymenoptera > Cynipidae > Druon > Druon quercuslanigerum. Next base: position 13,546 of record JAAAKG020132893.1, read on the forward strand.
GAATATTGTAAAGCGTCACGTCGAACACGAAGGATGGCTGTAAAAACAATGAATAGACATTAAATGGTGGACAAGCTTGCTTCCGGTTGCCACCATTGTTGCCAGCATATTTACCAATACATTTTAAATCTAATTGGGCGATAAAAAGTGAAAAGTTTTGGTAGTACTGAATAATAATTTTTCACAAATATTTTCAATATAAATTAAAATCGTACATATTATTTGTGTACATATAAATTAGCTAATGTGACAAAAAATGCATACTTTATTTACTTATTCATTGAATTGTTCATATAAAAAATTATATTAAATATAAATAATAATTAGTACGAATTTTTTTAAATAAAGTCTAAATTCAACAAATTATACACCTACACTTACTATTGAAACATGTAAACAAAATTTAAGCTAGAATGGATCAATTTTATTGCAGAAAAACTTATTCTATCAACATTCTTTTAGATTAGCTAAAAATTATACATGACAATAAATAAAATCGAATGTTTATTGCTGTTTTACATCTAACTAAAAAATTGTGGGTTTTGATAAATAAAATGATCTTTTAGGATCTCATAGAATATTTAAAACATTATTTTATATCCAAACAGAAAATAATTTTGAGGTTAAGAACGTCCTTATAACCTCAATGTCGTATGACGTTTACTAACTTCAAAGATTACTGAACACATTTCTACATATAAATCGTGCAGTTCTCATCATTAAATAACTGTAATTATACTTATCTAGTATCAATTAAATTAAATAATCGCTAATATTCAGAAATGCTCACTGTCAACAAAAATATAGGCAACT